>JAJOOS010004445.1:0-26824 GCA_029582725.1 Solanum chiquidenum
GTGTACATTTGAATGATGTTTTTAAAAGTGACCTTTGACTCTTATGAGATTTTGTTTAAAAGAGTTTTTTATTCCGCACTATTTTACATATCTAATGTGATGAATGCTAAGGGCTTGTATGACACCTCCGAGAGGTCGAATACGCATGTCACGACTTGGGGATGCTCTCGGGTCGTGACAGAATCAATCCAAACCTTCAACCAAAGAGAGAAAACTCAACGATCGGGACCTACACTTGTAGAAAAAAGTAGAGAATATGTGTTAGCACAAAAATATACTAAGTATGGAAGCCATGCATAAAAATCCTTAAAACATGCTTAAAAGGGACATTTAGTTCAAACCATGCATTTGTCAAGTTTAAAAGCCATCATGCACATCTGTGAAGAAACATAAATCAAACAATATCATAAGCAACCCAAAGCTACACTTTTTCAATGCATAGGTAGGATCCCATAATCCTACCTAAGGATAAGTACCACTTTTAGGTCACCAACATCATACATCTCATACCTTGACCTCATCATAGCCAACATTCATAGACAATGAAATATTCATATTCATAACTTATAGCAAGTAAAGTCATCCTTAAAAACAATACATATCATATATGCATAATTCGTAAGTCTTCATAACATAAGATAACCTCACCGCAACCATTCTTAAAGCCTACTTGTGCAATGCATAAATGGAGTCTCATACCCCCACACATACTAAGTAGTACCTCTTAAGAAGTCATAGTTATAGTTCATGTTCTTGTCATATTCATATTCTTATCATATGCTCACATGGAATCCGGTGTCTTAGCCCCACACCAAAAAGAGGTGTCCTACTTGCCTAAGGTAGAACTAACATATTAGCTTTTAGGTGGATCCACTAGATAAAGACTTATGTGGGCACATAGTTATGGGATAATGCGATTGCTACTAGAAACCCGGACTTTCTAACGTAAAAGTTTTCTATCTCATGAGATAACTTATTTTGGGAAGCCGTACTTTCTAACATAAAAGCTTCCATCTCATATACATAACCACTTGGTGCTAAGCATAATTCCCTTTATTATTCATATTAAGTATTTACTTAAGTTCATGTTCAAGAAAGAATGCACTAGGCACTCAAACCAATATAGCATCATAATAGATCATGGATTCATTAGGTGAATGTCCTTTCAACCTTAGAATCAGCAACATGTGAGTAAACCTTTCACATCATATTCATAGTGTGTTCATGAGGATAGCCTTTCATTCAACACAACAATACTATCATAGTCATAGACATTTCATACATAGTCATGTGTAAGGCTATGGGGATAATGATCTTACAACAATACCACAATTACACAATAATCATAGGATCTCCACTTTCTAAGTGAATCATAATCTCATACACAATTCTCATCAACATGTACAACCCACATAATTTGCCCTTCAAGGCAATGAATCAAGCTTACCCCAAAAATCTAGAATTTCTACATTAGATAGGGGAGTATAAGTATTCAATAACTCAATCAGCATACATATAATCAATTGACATACTTCCATAATCAATCAACACATCATGAATTCACAATTTAACAATATGGTGGATTCATGGGTTCTTGGGGGGATTTTATTATAAATCAACAATTATTCATCAATTCAACCAGAATCCACCATAATCAACCATAAATCAACAATTGAAAACGTTTTGAAAGAGAACCCATGACTTAGATTGAAACCCTAGGTTTTTGGGGAAATTGAAAGCTTGAAATTTAGTTTTGAAGGGACTCTATGGGTGAAAAATACCCATAGATGAAATCCACCATACCTTGCTTAATAATCTCCAAGAAATTTGAGGAAGAACCTTGAATTCTTCCAAACCCTAGCTCCAATCTACTCTTCTTCTTCTTTGAGTTTTACAGAGAGAAATATTGTGAGGAAGATGATGTTTTAGTTTAGATTTGGGTGTTTGTGAATAATGACTTAGACTATGGGATTTTGGCTTAAAAACAATTTATAGTGTACCCCTAATAATACCCAAAACAACCCCACTTTAATTGGACTTGAAAGGAAATGACTTGGCTAACCTTCTTTTAATGACCACGCCGGGGTGTCACGAGCCACCTTCACGAGCCGTGGTGAGGACCACGACCCGTGGTCCTACTTGTGAAGTGTGAGGCAGTGGCTAGGAATTTGGTGCCACGAGCTCATAAGACCAAGGCATTCCCACGAAGGGCACCACGAGCCGTGGTCCCTCTTGTGGTGCTTGAGGCAGTAGCTAGGCTACTTTGTTCCCCAACCACCATGCCTAAGTCATCTTCACGAAGGGCTCCACGAGCCGTGGTCAAGACCACAAGCCGTGGTCCTTTCCGTGAAGTTTAGGCAGTAGTTAAGTTTTTTAGTGGCCATTCTACCATGGCCAAGGCAAGTCCACGAGCCCCCTTCACAAACCGTGGTGAGGACCATGATCCATGGTCCCACTTGTGAAGGGTGAGGCAGTGTGCTCAAGCTAGGGGCAGCCTTGGCCTTTGGCTTTGGCTTGGCCCCTTTGCCTTGGCACTTGCCCCTTGGCCTTTGGCTTTGGCTTGGCCCCTTTGCCTTGGCACTTGCCCCTTGGCCTTGACTCAAATAATCCTCATTTCAACCCTAAATGATCTTCTAATATACGGGGAGTCATTTTATGATTTTTAATCTTTACGTTTAGGCTCTAGTTTAACCTATTATTTTCTGAAGTGTTACAATATCAGTTGAGGACTTGAGGCCAAGTTAAAGGACACATTTATATGTTATGTTTTTAAAAAAAGATTAATCTCTAACTTATACCATACTCCCTCTATTACAGATCATGTGAATTTTATGAGTTTTTTTCATTGTTCAAAATAATTGAACTATTCAAAGTTAAAGACAAAAGTTTGATTTTTCATATTTTCCCTTTCATTTAACGAAGTTTAATATTTTCTAGGAGATAAAGTGCACTACTTACAAAATTATATTTATGTTTTAAAGTACTAATTAGGAAAAACTAATATTCAGAGGGTCACAAAACTAATTAGGTAATAATGTATGTAAATGGGTAAATAGTACTTAAGTTGTGAAAGGAAGTGTGACGGTAAATTGTAAGTCTGAAGACTGAGAGATAAAGATTGACTACTTGTCGTGAGGTTTTAGTGGGTGAGTGTTTCTTAATTTGTACTAGTAGTTGTAAGTTAGTATAGTAAGAGAGCAATCATATTGATATCCGGATTTAGTAATAAACATTAAGCTTGAATTTGAGATGAGCGTCGTGACAAAAGGAATGACAACATGAGGGTGATGATGTTAGTCTTGAGATCTGATCTGGTAGACTTGACATAGAGTAGGTGAGAAATTATGATGTTAGACAATGAATATGAATGGTACAAGTGTGAGATCCTGACTTTTAGATGAGAGAAATGAAGTATGACTAAGTCACTAGATAGCATAATTGAGATGTCAATATGGAGTAGGCTGATGTAAGCATTATTTTTTCCTTAAATACTTAGATGAAATGGCTGTATAAGACAAGGTAAGAGGTTTCTAGAAGCATCTTAGAAAGAGGTCTTAGAAGGAGTCTTAGTACATGCTTATGGAGAGATCAGAAGCCATGCGATGAGGCTTTCTCAAGTATTAGAGCAAACAAAATGTAGACCAGTGTAGAGATGATGGAATAGATCCACAATTTTCAAGTGTCAGCTTTACACCGAAGGGGGAGATGATAAGATGAGATATCAATTCATGTTTTGGGAATGAGATAGTGATGTCTTTAGAAAAAGTTTTAGCGATATATGAATCCATTCAAAATCTTGCGTATTCCTCAAGTCCAGTTATTAAACCATCTTGTTGACGTTTCTAATATCAGAATTGTGTCTATGAGTTATGGTCATACACTTCAGAGAGTTTCACATCTATGCTCAGTTTCCAGAATGACGGGCAAAGACTTTAGCCCATGAACCTCGATCTTAATCCATAAAGTTGTGGATATCAACCTCATGATATGAACCTTTTCATATAAGCATTCATGTTTCATAGTATGTTCAGTCTCACAAGTTCATGATTTACCCTCAATGGCTAGCAACATAATGTTATGCCATGTATTCATATCATATATCTCGAATGAATCGTGCTTATGATCTTTCGCCCTAAAGCCTTTTTAGTGATAATTTTTTGTAAGAGAGTGATGTTGATTATGGTAGTTGAGTGATGATAGAAGAAGAAGGTTGATGTATCTTATATTAGTTGCAGTATTGTGCGTATTCCATCTAAGGTTATAAAAGTTGAGGAAGGATGAATGAAGTTTTACGATGAGTAATAAGTCAGTTCTTGATAATAATGCATGAAAGTTGAATTGGTAGAGATGATGAGAGGATGATAAATTCTTATAAAGTTGGTTAGTAGGAATCTATGGAGTGGTTAAGGTTCTAAGATTGAATGTGGTGTTGTTAACATTTGAACAAATGCATGATGTATTAGGTATTTCTTGATATGAGCCTAAGGTCGGTTGAATGTGGTGGTAAGGAGTAATATTCTTGGGATGACATTTCCTATAGAGGTATAGAACCCGAACCATATGATTTTGGGTTAAGCTTGAAAATATAAAGAGTAACCCCGTTCCATTTCCAAGTCCAACCGTCATTAGATGACGAATGATCCCAAGGGGGAGATATTGTAACACCCCGAAATTTTTTAAGTTAAGACTCGAACTATTCTTCATTTACTTGTAGGGTCATATCGGGTGATTCTTAAATTGCCCATATGTGTAAAGTTAAATTCTTTAGTGTGGGAATGATTTTGGATATTAATTAAGGCCACTAAAAACTCCTAGCACAAAGTTGAGTTGAAAGTTTCCTTACCGATAAAGTTTTGATGTAAGATTTTACTTGGGTCAACTTTAAACGATCATATCTCTTAGAATATAAAGAGTTACGTGCCCCATAACCTATCAAATTAAAGGTATTTGAATCTTCTTTTCAATGACACAAATTTCAAAAAAATCCATGGTTTGAGTAAAAGTTATGACCATTTTAGTAACCTGATACAGTGTTGTGATGAATTAGCTGACGGGAAAACATTAAAAAAGGGTCATTTTTGTCTGTTTACCTCTAAGAAAACCCGAAACGAATTTCTTGACTAATTAAAGACCCAAAACAATCAGATTTTTATCTCTTAATCCAACATTCTCTTCTCTCTCAAACCCTAAGACAAAATCCTAAGGAAAAATCAAAGTAGAAGTTCATTAAAGATTCTTTCAATCTTTTTTGAGATTTTTTCAACCTCTTTCAAGATTCTTTCAATCTTTTAAAGATTCTTTTTCAATGTAAGCCTTTCATCAAGAATTTCATTCTTTTCAACTCAAATTACTCCATACAATTATGAATCACTAATGAAAATCATAATTCTTGGCCATAGAGATTTCAAGAAAGTAATTCAAGAATCTCAAGAAAGGTTTTCTTGATTGGTCTCCTTCAAGCTAGGGTTCAAGACTTCTAACCAAGTTCTTTTTCAAGATTTTACAAAACCCTTGTTCTTTCAGGTATGTAAGGCTATCATAGTGTTGGACTAGTTCCTCCTCACGCCCTACATCTACTTTTAGTTATGCATTATTCAATTGAGTATTTTTGAGATAAGTTGATTTTGAGTTCTTGATTCTTTTTGAAATTCTATTCCTAATTATTCAATTGCTATATGTCATGCATTAAGATATTCTTGAGTTGATTCGTTCATGTCTATATTTCAACATGAACCCTATGAATTGAGTATTTTTTAGATGAGTAGTGTCCTTGAGTTCTTGCGTTCTGAGTTTTTCATATTGCTATTAAGATCCTTGATTTGAGTCGTTCATGTCCATAATTCCGCATGAACCCTATGAATTGAGTTATAAATTTTGAGAAGCTTTTTAAAGCCAACACTTGAGTTTTAAACTAAGTTTTGAGAAAGTAAAGATGAGTTTTGAGAAAGAGTTTCTAAAACATTATTAGTATGGCAATCGAGTATGCCATCAATGTTTAAGCAGTATGGTAGCTAGATATACCATTAATGTTTATGCAGTATGACTTCCTGAGTCATCAATGATTATATTATAATATGATTTTGAAATGTTTTTGAGGAAGAGTTTTCATGTATGCGTATAAGGGGACTATGTATTCCTTGAGGCATCAATGTTTACATTGATAAAAGAGAAATTGAGATTTCTAAATGAGTTATGAGTTCAAAAGTTATTTCAAGAGTAGTTACCTCTTTTAAGAGGGTAGTTTGAGCAATTATCACAAACCAAAGGAAGAGTTATGTTTTTTAAATATTTGAGCATGAGTATATATTGTTGAGAGTAGTATTGAGCACCGACATAAGAGAGAGTTCAAACAACTCATATCTCCCATAAACCATGTATGCCAACATGGGTAAATGGTCATTATTTTTAGATGATTCCTAATTGATTTTAAGCATTTCTTAGTAGATTCACTTAGTTGAGGTGTGTTATACCCTAACAAGGTATAGGACAGTTCTGGCAGCGTGGACGAGCCGATGTATCATCACGTAGCTCATAGTGATGGTTGTCGGTTAGAGAATCTCCCAATAGAGTTAAAATGTATTTTTATATATCACTTATTATGTTGAGTTCAGAGATGAGAAAGTATTTTATAAAGTTTTAAATGATATAACTCCTTTATTTCTTTATATTCAACTTAAGTACATTGTTATCTATTCCAGTCCTTTTTTCCAGTTATTTGTTATTCAACTGTATTACATACTCTTACATATGCCATTCGACCTGCATCTTTTAATGATGCAGATACAGGTTCTTAGGATCCTCAACAAGAGTCTGTTGAGATCACTTCATCAGCTCGTCAGCTTTTGAGTGAGGTCTTCTTGCTTCCGGAGGACTCCAGTTTTATGAGTTGTTGGTATTAGTAGCATTTTGAGTAGTCATGGGTTTTGTCCCGATACTCATCTTTGTATAGTAGAGGCTTCATAGATAGACAATTTTTGAGAGTCTTTCAGTTTGAGATGTTTTATTTAAAACCTATGTTCATACTTAGTATATTTTGAGAGTTTTGAGATTCTATAAAATGTTTCAATGTGTTTCATTCAATTTGATGCTTATGTATACTTGAGTTAGTCTTCCTTGTAGTCAGCTAGGATGAGGGCTCTCTTGGGCATCAACAATGGTTCTGGAGTGTCGGCCACGTCCAGAGTGTAGGCTCTGGTCGTGAAAACCCTAGCTTGTATTCTTCTTTCTTAGGTTGAGAGAATTTAGGAAGGATGAACTTGGTTAGATTTTGGGAATTAGGAGAATGGGGTAAATACATTTTATAGGGCTTAGGGTAGAAGGAAAAATGGCATAGCTTAGGTATTAAATGAATAGGAAAACACCCATTTACCATTAGGAAATTAACGACCGAGGTGATCTACGGGTGCCACCTACAGACCGTAGAACATTCGACGGTCCGTCCTGGTGGTCCGTAGATCGAGTTACTAGAGGTATAAATGTTTGTCACTTCCTACAGTTGGTTCGTACGGTCCGTAGAAGCTTCTACGATCCGTAGTCCCTAACCGTAGAACTCAAAGAAAAAAGAACCAGATTTTAACCAAGTCTGGAACTCCTTCTACGACCACTTGCTACAACTCGTCAAACAACCTATGGCCCATCTTGTTCATTCGTAGGTCAACTACTGGGACTGGGTATTTCAAAAACTCAAATCCGATGTGTACGACTTTCCTTCTAAGGCCCGTAAGACTTCCTACGGTCTATAGATTGGATTCGTGTATCACCACATTGCCTCGTTTTAAATATAGATTTTCAAATTTTGAGGTGTTACAATCTTCAAATTTAGTTTGCTGAAAATGGTCATAAATCGGCCTAAAAATATTTAGAAGGGCTGTATGAGAAGCAAAAAAGGAAAAATATTAAAAGTATGAAAGTCTTGTCCAAGTGAGATCATATACATGTTAAACGAAAAATAATTAATACAATTTTAAGGAGACAACAACATTACAATAAAAATATAAATTAAAGAAAGTAAACTATGAGATATCCAATGATGATAAAAAAATCATTCTAACCAGAAAAGTTTCTATGTTTTGGAATAACATACTTCAAAAAATTGGCCAACACTTCAATCAACTTTCAATATCTAAAGTACTCATAATATCTTGTGATAAAATTTAGTAAAAATAGATAAATATAATTTAAAAACCAAAAAATATGGGGATGCAAAGTCATTAACTCTAGAGGATGTTCTCAAGAACAGAAAATCCCATCCTTGTATGTTAAGGAATGACGTTGTCGATGAAGTAATTAGAGATCTCAAGCAGGGGCGACAATTTTATTTTAGACTCTAAGACGATATTTGGGTAGAACTTGATGTGTAACAATCTTGAAATGACAAAATATAACTTCATGGAACGGAGAAATTACCAACCTTGTAATCCATAGTAGTAGCTTTCAGCCACAAATTGTTTTTTTCTTCATAATACACATTCTTCTAACAAAAATTACATCAACTAAAAAAGCTTTTAAGCACACTAACCCTTCTCCTCCCATGTTTTTTGAAGGTTAAACTGTTTTACTACAATAGTATAATATTTTAAAGAACATTTTACTAGGAATCTCCCTTCTTCTTCTATCATGCTTTCCCTTTTAATTATTGAATAAATTCATCCCTCTTTTCATCATCAACAATCTCATTGTCCTGTTTTTCTCTTAGAAAGTCAGACTACATCATAAGATCCATTTCCGTTTGTACATTTTTTCAAATTTTCTAGAGCCTACATCAAATTTTTGGTTATTCGTAAATTTATAATAAATGATTAAGAATATCTTCATGTCTAAGAATTTTTATATTTTACATAATTTATTTTAATAAATGTTTGATGATATAATTTTCTTGTTAATAGTGATTGATGTTTTTATGATGTAATGAAGCATCTTTCACACGAAAAATATAGTATGAGATAATTTTATGGTTAGAATATACTCCTTTTCAAAAAATAATTATCATGCAAAAGTTTTCAAAAATAATACATGTTAAAAATAAGTTAAGACCGTTAATAATTTACGCTACAACAACATAATTAAAAAAAATTAGACACATAATCTACTTGTCCAAGGCCAAATGTTCATCACTTTTCATTATTGATACTTTGTTTTTCAAACAAAATTTATAGAATGAGACAAATAAATTTGAAACAACAGCAAAATAATTTTTTTGACCCTTTTTTAAAATTCATTCTTTATTATATTGCTGCTCTCAAGGCCGTTCTAGATACTTCATCTTTGAAACATTACAACCTCTTCAGAAATATGTATGTATACTTGTTGCATCATGAAAGTACAAGTAGATCAAAATGTTAGATTCTAGACTCATGTTAAAAAGATATTCTCGAACATGAAAAAACTGAAAATGAATCTAACATGGATAGCTCAAACGCTCTGCAATGACTTGGGATAGGAAGAACAACAAATTCATGTTAATAGACAAAACTTTTGTAGCTTAAGTTATTAATTTTATTTAGAGTAGGTTTTGTTTCATATTCTTCAAATTAATCTTGCCGAAAATAGTCACAACTCAACCCAAAAATATTTAGAAGAGCCGAATGAGAAGGAAAAAAGAAAATATATTAGAAGGACGAAAACCTTGCGAAGTGAGATCATATATATATATTAAATGAAAAAAAATCAACACAATATTAAGGAGACAAGAAAATAGCCAATAAAAAGCATATATTAAAGGGAGTAAACTATGAGATATCCAATGATGATAACAAAACATTCTAACCAGAAAAGGACCTATGTTTTGGAATATCATACCTCAAAAAATTGACGAACACTTAATCAACTTTCCATCTTTGAAGTATTCATAATATCCAGTGATAAAATTTAGTAAAAAAAGATAAGGATAATTTAAAAATAAAAAAACATGGGCATGCAAACACATTAACTTTCATAGGATTTTCTCAAGAATAGAAAAACTCGTCCTTATATGTGAAGCAATGACATTGTCGATGAAGAAATGAGAGATCCAATGAAGGGGAGTCAATTAATTTTGGACTCTATGACAATATTTGGGCTGAAGTTGATGTATAATAGTATTGAAAAGACACTACATAACTTCAAGCAATGAATAAATTAGATACCTTGTAATCTATAGTAGTAGCTTTCTACAATATATTATATTTTTTCTTCATAATACACATTCTTCTAACCAAATAAAATCAACTAAAAAATCTCTAAAATAAACTAACCCTTCTTCTACCAAGTTTATTGAAATTTAATCTATTTTACTACAATAGGATAATAATTTAAATAACTTTTGACCATACAACTACCGTATTATTCCCCATGCTTTTCTTTTTTCTTCTTGAATAAAATTATTCCTATTATGACCATCAACAATTTCATTGTCCTGTGTTTTTGTTGAGATTATAATTAGCTAATAAAAAGTGTGTTCTCTCGAATATCTTAAGCTTTTAGATGAGATGGTCACACACTTCAACATGGTATCAGAGAAGGCAGAGGTTCTGTTATCAAATCTCACCACCACCCATATCAAAAAATAATTCACGTGCTTGGCCCATGAAAACAATAAGGCCCGCACATGAGCGGGCGTGTTGAGACTATAATTAATTAATAAAAAGTGTATTCTCTCTAATAGATTATGCTTTTAGATGAAATGGTCACACACTTCAACAATTTTTCAACAAAATTAGACTAACATCATAAGATCCTATTCCCGCTTATACGTCATGTTTCTTAAACTTCTCCAAAGCCTACATGTAATTTAGTTATTCTAGTTAAACCTAATTGTGATGCCATTAAAAAAATTGAATGTATAATCAAAAATTCAAAATACAAAGATAAATGAAAAATCAATCAATTTATGTGAGAAACTTAAAGAGGTGGTTCATTAGATACTAACCTCCTTAATCTTGACCTTTTTAATTTTATTAGATCTAGCTAGTTGAAATCATAAAGTAAGACAAATTAAAGTAAACATATTTTATGTCATAACCTGTGTCCACGTCTAACGTCTATCTATTTAACAAAGGCTTATTACTTGAGCAAGATAAAAGTAAAATACATTCATATCAGTATATTGCATCCATGGCCCAAATTTGATAATTTATATCAGTTAAATGGTACAAATATATGGCACATTCAAACAAAATTTGTACGTCCATAATCAATCGAAAAATATAAGAAATTACAAAAACAAAATACAAATTTTAATGCATATGCAATCTTGAAGTCTTAAAGAGCTTGCCAGATAGAATACTATTAGATGCATGCCAAGAGAATTTCACATACACCAATTATCAATCTTTTTTATTAAGGCATAGTAACCTCATGTTCATACGACCTTTGTTGGCTATAAGAAGAGGAGTTCCCTCACATTGTTAAACTACTAATTCTTTTAATTTTCTGTTCTTCTTAAAACACTCAATTTAGTATATATTCTATATTTACTTATATTGTAATATAAATATAAAATATATTAAAAGAAGACACATTTTCACATTGAATGATTGTGACTTTTCCAAAGAGTTTTGACTTTCCAAAAGAGTTGTGACTTTTCTAAATGGGTTGTTACTTTTTCCGTAGGTTGTTACTTTTCCAAAGAGCTGTGACTTTTCAAAGAATTGTGACGTTTTCAAAGAATTGTGACTTTTCAAAGAGTTACGACTTTTATGAAGGGTTGTGAGTTTTTTTATAAGGCACAAAAAACAATTGTTCATACTGCCCTTTGTTGACTTTAAATAGAGGGGTTCACTCACATTTTTAAATCACAAATTTTCTATGTTTTATATTCTTCTTCTTCTTAACACCCAATTTAGTACATATTCTATATTTTATACTATATTTAAGTACCTTTACTGTAACATCCCGCCTTAAAAAGAGATAAATTTAGAAAGCACTAATTTGGAAATGGCTAAATTGAGATTTGGGCAAGTTAGTCTCCAATTGTGAGTTTTAAGTCAACTTAAAACAACCATAAATTTCAGTACAAGATGAGTTAGGTCTCCCATAAGATAATAAATGAAAGGTCTTTGAATCCTCTTTCAAACGCCACCTAGTTGGCTAAATTTCGAGTTCGAATGAGGGAGATATGCTCGTTTGAAGTCATCATGTCCAGTTAAGGAAAGTTACCCGAATTAATGAGGGGTATTTTGGTCCTTTTCTTACCCCATTAGCTTTAAACGTTTTTAGTAATATTTTTAGGAGTCTAAACTGATTTGGTTCAGTTTTCATAATTCAAAATCACGCTTAGGGTTTTAGAGAGAAGTTCAAGGGGAGAAAAAGGGAGAAAGGTCAAGCGTTCTTCGAATTTGAGGATTTTCATCAAGGATTCGATTCCTTCGAGGTATGTAAGCTTTCATAGTGTTGGTTTATTCTCCCTCACACCAATCATGTAAAATCTTACCCATGAATTCATTCTTGAAGTTGATTATTGAGTTGTTGAGAAGTTTTTGAGTTAAATTGATAAATTGAAGTGTTTGAAATCCTTGAGGTGAGGGTTTTGCACAATAGTTGAGTTGTTTGATTAGTTCTTTGTGTGGGTTTCGCTGAAAATGTTCTGGTGTCACGACCCAGAACATCGTGATTGTCACCCACACTAACCCTCAGGTGGGAGAACCATTTACTACAACCCTACTACCAACTCAACCAAAATACTAAGACATTTAAGTTACATAAGCAAGTTAAATACTAATAAAAGAAGTAGAGAGTTCCCATAACTCCAAAACAATAGTCTAATCAACTAACAAATGCGGAAAAATACGCCTAGAACCTGAAAGTCAAAGCACCAAAACTCTAACAATGAACCAAAAGTCTAAAGGAAAATGGGTACAACCCAACTAAACATAAAACTAACTAAATAACTAGTCTAAGTCCAAAACATGGACATAAACGAAAGGAGAACTGATAACAGCCCAGAAGAACTGGCTCACCCTTGAATTCGAAAATGATCACTGATCTTCTAAGTGAGATTTGTCAATAGCCACCTGAAGATGCTCTGTACTCAACAAAAAAAGAGCAAATGCAGTATCAATACACAACCATAGTGTACCGATAGGATCACACGGCTATCCCACAAGTGCAACATACATAAGCCATTACAACAATATAATAACATGCATATATCGAATATATACAATATCAACAACATTCAATAACAACAGAGCATTTCACAAGTCTCAATTATACAGTTATGTCAAGTCAATGGTTTTCTCATGGAACTCAAACCCAATCTGTTAGCATAGAACGTGGTACCCAATCCAATATTTATACCGAAACGTGGCAACCGATCCCATATTTATGCCGCAATGTGGCAATCAATCCAAGTTAGTGTGTCGAAATGCAACACCCGATCCATTCAAAAAGCCACAATCACAATCACAAGTATATCCTCATAATCATACAATCAAGTCATGATTCATGGTATTCATGATTCATGGCATTCATCATTCATATATCCCATTTACAAATAGTGTGATCAACAATGCAATATTCACATATATACACATATTATAATGAAGCAAGAACAAACATACATCACACAAAATGAAATCACAACCATCACCTACCTCGAAACAGGCTTGAATCCCCTAAGAAACTTGATTCTTTCCTTTTTGGATTCGTTCCGCTTGTTCTTGGTCTACAAACGAGTAATATAACATGGGAATCAATAAACAATAACTAGTTACCCAAATTACCCACAATTCTATCCACCCTAGATTAAACTCTTGATCCTCATACCCAGATTAGGGCTTTTTCCACCATAATTCTCAGATCAAAACCCTCCCCCATCGATAATTACCCATTAGATTATGTTCTACGAACCGAAAAACAGATTCGGAGAGTGAAAATCTTACCTTTAGCCTCAAGAATGGTGGAAAATTATCAAGAAAAGCCCTGGGTTCGTTCCTTTAGCCTGAGGATCGCCGAGTCCACTTGGTGAATCGCCGAAGGGTCTCACTTTGCCTTTTGTTCCAATGTGCTGAACCCTGAAGGAAAGGATCACGTCGGCGGAAAAAGGGAGTAGTCGGCGCATCACCGAGAAGCTCCGCGAAGCAGTACTATGTCGCCCAATAACCTAGAGAACGACGATGCCGAAAGATGGTTCAAGACGGCGATCAACTACACCACAGGGCGAATCGCCCAGTTAATCGGTGATTTCGACCAATGTCACCGAGTGATCCGCCGCAACACAGATTTTTGAAAACTATAAATACTCGTTGAGAGTTATAGCTTAGTATCAGATTTTAGTATCACATTTTAGTATCAGATTTTAAATACAAAACAATTAGTATAATTTTAGTACTTTTTATTTTACTCTCAAATTTGTAAGGGTTTGAAGACTTGAAGAAGAAAAGGGTTTCATCTTCCCCAAATTGGAAGTGGGTCTCTTGGATTCTTCTTTCTTTGGTCAAATCAAGACTTATTTCTCTATACCCATTTGATTTCAACATCATTAAAAGTATAAATTTCTATCTCTTAATGTATGGCTAAAAACCCCCATTCTTGGGGTGTGATTTAGCAAATATGTGTTGATATTATTGTTGGGTCTTGCTTACTGATAGGTTAGATGTGTTTTAATGGTGATTTCACCTAGTGGTTGTAGTTTAATTTAAAGGGTTTATAGTTGCAAATACAAAGCCACCCATATGTTTTGGACTTGCCCGAGAGGGAGGTCGTGAAACCAAAACCGCTAGACTGATGGCCTAAGGAGTGGGTCGACATGAGGTTCAGCCCGAGAGGGTGAGCGCTAGTCCCATATCCTAACACTCAACTCGAGAGAGTGAGTGGGGTAAGGCGTAGATTGGCCTTCATGCGGCAAATGGGTGTCCGAGAGGAACGCATTTGAAATGGGGTAAGTTACCTGAGAGGGAACTTATTTCCATCTAAAGCTTAGCCTAGTCACTATTATCTTGCAAATTTCCTATCAAAAGCGTGTACCCAACTATTTATCTCAGCTTGTATTGCGGTTACACCTCAAGAACTTTTCCCCATACTTGATTTCTTTGTTATTTTGTAGTTTTACCTATACTTGTGATAAAACCCCAAATCGATATTTGACACTTTCGTGTCACCCCCTTTAATTTATAATATTTTTAATCGTTAATGCCTTTATCTACGACTAGTTAGAACTAAATTTTATTTTTCTATTAATTCTCAAAACTGCTCTCTTGGGACACGACCCCAACCCTTGGTTGGGTTACTATACTAATGCACGATTGTAGACACTCGTACTAGAAGTTGTGTCATTGATTATGCTTTTAAACATCAAAATGGCGCCGTTGCCGGGGGGTGGTGTTATTTGAGAATTCTTATATTAGTAGAATTTTTGTTCTTCTTAGTTGTAGTTTACTCACTTAATTTGTAGTTTTGTTTTGTTGGTTTGTTTGTATCCAAACAGCGGAAGTGAGCATGGCGAGCTATACTCGGGAGCCAATGGAGTTTCCCCCATTAGAGGTAATGATGTTTCGGGATCGTATCCTCACCTTCAAACAAGTAGAGGGTGAACGGATCCACAAATCATAGGCAAGGTTTAATGAACTGATCAATCAATGCCCAAATCATGACATTCCCGACATAGCTCTCCTTGACTATTTCTACAGAAGTCTTGGTGCTGGAAACAAGAGGTTGGTCGACCAACTCATTCCGGGAGGCATCGCGAAATAGCCATATGTGATAGCAACTCAACTGCTTAATCAAATGACTGAGATGAATCAAGAAGTAGAAAAGGACTTCATGTTGGCGTCCCTAATGACTCATATGGATGAGTTGGCGAAAAAGATGGTGAAGATCGAGGTCCAATGTAAAAGGAAGGATATTACATACCTCCTCATGAGCGAAGATTTCTTAAGGACAATGAGGTTAAAAATCTTGAGGGAATGCTCTCAAGCATTATCCACAAGGTGACTGATCAAGATAGAGAGCTGAAACAAATGAAGGAAGACATCGAAGGAATGAAGCGAATGATTTGGTCTCATTCCAGAGCTTTCCAGCTACTAGAGAACCTCATGGGTTATGCGTCGCCCGATCTCCACCCGAAACAAAATGGGGGATTGCCTGGTGATACCAAGGCTACCCCCAAAAATGGAGTTTGAGTACTGATTTACGCCGTGCCACTATGTTAACTAAGGCGTTGTTTGGGAGGCAACCCAAAACCTTTAAATGCTTGTAGTATGTTATTATCGCAATAATGGTGTCTTGATTTTGTAGGATTAGGCATGAAAAGTTTGTGAAAGTACAGGATGAATTACACAAGTTCAATTGGCGAATCACTGAGTTGATCGGTGACCTCGACAAAGACCACCGTTTGGATCCTCACCTTAACTGAAGGTCCTGTCAAACTTGGTGAGGTAGATAGACACTCGACGAATCGCTGAGCAACGGATCAAAAGTAACTAATGTCACTGAATGGGTGAGATCAATTTTTTTTTATAAGGCCACGGGTTTTGACTTTCAACCTTTTTCACATTCTCTCACTCTCGATTTTCGCAAAATCACACCTAATTAGTATTTCCAAAAAAAATTGTATCTCTTGAGTACTTTAGCTGATTTAGTAGTGCTTCGATCTGTACTAAACTGATGCCTAGCATCATAGTCTTGACTTGATCTGCCTAAAATGTTAATCCTCAAAATCCTTCATTTAATTATGATAATTAAGCGATTTTATCCCATGTTGTGTATTGTGTCTTTATGACAACTTTAGACTATTCAAGTGCCTCTTTTGATTTGCTAATTCAACCCTTCTGCTTTAAATGTTGGAATCTTGTTCTGATGATTTAGCAAGAATGAAATTTTATGAGGTGCTCCTGTATACTGTTTAAGTTGAGCAGAGAGAAAAACTATAAGCTTGATTGATCTAGTGCATGATTGATTTTGTTTTCGGGGGTTGCGGGCTGAAATCAAGAAGATAGGTGGGAAATAGGCACGATGGGCCAATTGGCGAGTTAGGTTAAGCTAACCAAATCACTCAACGATTTGCCTATTGACCCCATCTTTCCTTTAATTCCATGCTACTTGAGACATGGATTATGTAGCTTTAGGCGAGAAATCTCATATCGCCAAAAGCATTCGGCGAATCGCCGAAAGAATCCTCGATCACTCCTTGCCTGTACCCCTCTCCTTTATTGCACTGTAACTTTCAGTGGACAAAGCACTACTCACCAAAGCAATTAGGCGATTCGCCGATCTATTCGATGAGATAATCTGCAATTGTGTCCTTATGAATTTGATTTAGTTGTTCTAACTTCTTTCCAAATTCTTTACAGTAATGGCTAGAACTAAAGTTGCAAGAGAAAGTAGGTCACCCCAAGGTAAAACAAAAGGGATTAAAATCAACGAGGATGCAGGTGCATCCAGAAGCAAGATTGCTAAACTTTCCACATTTGGTGGGAGAGGCAAGGGCAAGGATAAGATCCTTGAACTATCAGATGCAAGCACTGACAGTGATGGCTTTTACAGAAATGACCCCAACCAATATGAAAGTGAAGATGTGGGTTCTGATGAGGATGATATGTTAATAGCACAAGGGTTGAGCGGTGAACTAAGAAGCTGATTGATTCATCCAGGATCAGGAATACCCAGCCTACCACTCCTACATCTCAAGTTCCAAGGAAGGCAATGGTATTAGTGCCTCCAGTACAGGGTCCTCAGCCTAAGTCAACAAATCGATTCAAAGTTGAGGGCCTGAGAACAATTTTGGAGGAAAAGCGGTTGTCCATAGACGGGGTTATAGACAGACACCCAGAGATAATGGAATGCCTGAGATACCATAAGTTCCAAATTTTCACCAAGCCCCACGGTCCTTATATTGCAACCTGGGTAAGAGAGTTCTATAGTGCATATAGTGCACTAATACCCCAGAAAAAGCAACTAGCAACAACCTTCAAAGAAGTACACTATGTGGTTGTTAGAGGCAGGAGGGTGAATTGTGATATTGAGGCGATTAACGTGGTTTTGGGCATGTCCACGAATATTGGAGATCACTGCTAGCACTTGATCAGAACAAAGAAACCGGATGAGATAAAAAAGTGGTTAGCCACACTAATTTAGGACGAGGCTCCGAAATGGTTGGTCGAATGAGCTCTGATTGAAAAGAAAGAACTAAACATAGCAAGAAGGTTCTGGTTTGGTTTCATCAGCAGAACAATCACGCCATCCCGGAATTAGTCGATTCTTTGCCTTGCCAAGGAAGCTTACCTGGGTTGCATCATAGAGAAAACACCGATAAACTTGGGAGAAATCATTGCTTTAGAGATACTCATGCGGCAAGGCAGAGCCAGAGCACACTTTCATTCCCAGTATTGATCACAACATTGTGCAAACAAGCTCGGGTACCTCGGGATGTCAAGAAAGATGTGGAAATAATGCCCACATCCTCTACTGATATCCGAAGGATCAAAGTCGAGTACCTTAAGGATCAAGCAGAAAAGAAGAAGGCAGCATTAGTGGAGTCAGGAAACACAAAATCATCACCTGCAGAGGTACCTCCAGATTCTTCCACTGCTGAAAGGTCTCCCAGACCTAATATTGGTGCTGCTATTTCCTGGCCTCCACTCACCCTTTCTTCTCTACTCCGGATGGGGCAGCTCACCCTTTCTGCTGATCATCGGGCTGCCAATCTAGAGGCCTCTGTTCCAAGCATGATCCAGATTTCCCTAGCTGATGTTGTGACACCTCTGAACACTATCATTAATGCTCTAGTGGCCAGGATAGCAGTGAGTAAGCACAACCAAAGGGCCACAGATGAAGTGACAACTTTAAAAACTGCTTGTTGAGCTACAAAAAGATGTAAACCACCTGAAGTTCATCGATGTGTCCATCACCTTTGGAACAAAAGAGATTCCAGACATATAGTCGACCTTGACTCAGAGGAAGAGACTGACGAAGAGATGTTCGAAGGAGTTGCAGCGGACGACATAGCCGAGCCTGAAGAAATCATGATAGACGCTGCTGTGCAAGCCTCCTTTGCAAAGGCTCCTGCTGCTGGATCCAGTGGAGCTCGTCCTTCTAGAAGTCACTCTGGGTACTGATGCCCAGACAGATGGAGGGACTACTTAGACAGTATCCCCTCTTTACCTCCCTCTCTGTCTTTCTTTAATTTGCCTTTCGAATTATGTGTTAATTGCATTTGAGGACAAATTGCTTTTATTTGTGGTGGGGTGAGGCTCACCTTATGTGTGCTATTTGTGATTCGTGTTTTTGTATATATTTGGGTTTTCTGTTTAAAATTCCTTTACACTACGTTCTGTGGATGTTTGAGCTCATGCATCCCTTTTGTTCTAAATTACAAAAATGATTTTGACCCTTCCAAATTTTTGCCACCTCTCGTATGTTAAAAGTGGTTGTTCTTTTGCAAAATTTAAGTCTCAGTTCCGATCAATACTGATGACTTGAATAGTGCTATCTCAGAACACCACATCTCATAAGGAAGAAGAAGTCACTGAGCCTAAATGACCATACATTTGCACTCAGCCCCATTACAAGCCTTGAAAAGACCTTTTTTATCTTGAGTAAGCCGAACGAAACTCAATTGGAAAATAAGGGCAAACCTATGGGTGAAAACATGCATTGTGTTCCTCTGTTTGAGTGTGAGAGTTGCATCTGATTCCTGATCTTAAATTGATTAGCCTCTGTGTGTGAATATGGAATTATTCTTTGTGTGAGGGCATTTAGATACTTTTGTTGAGCTTGATCTTACATTGGTAGAAAGTATTGTGAGCATGAGTATCTTTGGTAATGGTGTCTCACAACTTGAATCTTTGAGTACACAATTGAATCTTCACATAATTAGTTCGAAGTCTTGTTGTGTACATTCATGATTGAGTCTTGTGTAGCACTGTTTGAGACATCCTTTTTGAATAGCTGAACTTGAGTTTGCTTGAGGACAAGCAAAAGTTTAAGTTGGGGGTGTTGATGAGTCCACAAATTGGACTCATTTAGGGTTATATTTTAATAGAAATTGTGTCATCAAATGCTTATTTTATCTCAATATCTGATGAAAACCCTTAAGTTTCAGGTACTTAAAGTTTAAAGGAAAGCATGGACACTACTTCGCAAAAAGGAACGAAAAGGCTGAAAAGAACAAGAAAATGAAGGTCTGAGGATCGCCGAGTCCACTTGGCGAATCGCCGAAGGGTCTCACTTTTCCTTTTGTTCCAGTGTGCTGAGCCCTGAAGGAAAGGATCAAGTCGGCGGAAAAATGGAGCAGTCAGCGCATTGCTGAGAAGTTCTGTGAAGCAGTACTATGTCGCCCAATGACCCAGAGCACGAAGATGCCGAAGGATAGTGCAAGACGGCGATGAACTACACCAAAGGGCGAATCACCGAGTTGATCGGTGATTCCGACTAATGTCGCCGAGTGATCCGCCGTAGCACAGATTTTTGAAAACTATAAATACTCATTAAGAGTTATAGCTTAGTATCATATTTTAGTATCACATTTTTAGTATCATATTTTAAATACAGAACAATTAGTATAATTTTAGTACTTTTTATTTTATTCTCAAGTTTGTAAGGGTTTGAAGACTTGAAGAAGAAAAGGGTTTCATCTTCCCCAAATTGGAAGTGGGTCTCTTGGATTCTTCTTTCTTTGCTCAAATCAAGACTTATTTCTCTATACCCATTTGATTTCAACATCATTGAAGGTATAAATTTCTATCTCTTGATGTGTGGCTAAAAACCCCCATTCTTGGGGTGTGATTTAGCAATTATGTGTTGATATTATTGCTGGGTCTTGCTTGCTAATAGGTTAGATGTGTTTTAATGGTGATTTCACCTAGTGGTTGTGGTTTAATTTAATGGGTTTGAAGTTGCAAATACAAAGTCACCCATGTGTTTTCGACTTGCCCGAGAGGGAGGTCGCGAAATCAAAACCGCTAGATTGATGGCCTAAGGAGTGGGTTGACATGAGGTTCAGCCCGAGAGGGTGAGCCCTAGTCCCATGTCATAACACTCAGCTCGAGAGAGTGAGTGGGGTATGGAGTAGGCTGGCCTTCATACGGCAAATGGGTGTCCGAGAGTAACGCATTTGAAAAGGGGTAAGTTGCCCGAGAGGGAACTTATTTCCATCTAAAGCTTAGCCTAGTCACTATTATCTTGCAAATTTCCTATCGAAAGCATGTACCCAACTATTTATCTCAACTTGTATTGCGGTCACACACCAAGAACTTTTCCCCATAATTGATTTCTTTGTTATTTTTGTTGTTTTAGCTATACTTGTGACAAAACCCCAAATTGATATTTGACACTTTCGTGTCACCCCCTTTAATTTACAATGTTTTTAATCGTTAATTTCTTTAGCTACGACTAGTTAGAACTAAATTTTATTTTTCTATTAATTCTCAAAACCGTTCCCTTGGGACACGACTCCAACCCTTGGTTGGGCTACTATACTATTGCACGATCGTAGACACTCGTACTGGAAGTTGTGTCGTTGATTATGCTTTTAAACAACAGCCCCAAAATGCAACCGAATTCAACCAAAATTCACACTCAGAAAATTTAGCTTACAACCTTTGTTTCCCAAGAACACCCAGAACAACACGAAGATGGTCGGCATGCTCTTCCTCTCTTTGCTAATAGACCAAAATGCCATCAATAAATACTATCACGAATGAATCAAGAAAGGGTTTGAACACACCATTCATCAAACTCATAAAAGTTGTAGGCGCATTAGTCAACCTGAATAACATAACTAGAAATTCATAGTGCCCATAGCGGGTTCTAAACACTGTCTTGGGCACATCCTCAAGCCTAATTTTCAACTGATGGTAACTGGACCTTAGATCAATCTTAGAGAAAATTGATGCACCTTGCAATTGGTCAAAAAGATCATCTATTCGAGACAAAGGATACTTATTCTGAATGGTGACCCTATTCAATTGTCGATAATCTATACACATCCTCATACTACCATCATTTTTCTTAACAAACAAGACAGGAGCACCCCACGGGGAAGCACTAGGACGGATGAATCCTTTATCAAGAAGTTCTTGGATTTGAGACTTGAGATCTCTCAATTCTACCTGGGCCATGCGATATGGAGGAATGGAAATGGAACGAGTACCAGGTTCTAAATCAATGTAGAAATCTATATCCCTATCCGGAGGCATACCATGTAAGTCATTAAGAAACACTTCTCTAAATTCCGACACCACAGGAATTGACTCAATAGATGGAGACTCAACCTCAACATCTCGAATATGAGCCAAATAAGCCAAACAACCATGCCCTACCAGTTTTCTAGCCCGAATGGAGGATATGATCTTAGCTTGCTTAGGCTTGTACACCCCTTCCAACTCTATTTTTTCCCTTCCCAGAATTTCTCGAGTCACAGACTTAGTATTACAATTAAGCACAACTTAATAGGGGGACAACCAAGTCATGTCTAAGATTATGTCAAAGTCAGTCATATCCAAAATCACCAAATCAACCCAAGTTAGATAACCCATAAACAAAATAGGACAAGCACGATAGATATGGGTGACAATGATAAACTCTCCAACTGGGTAGAAACATGCATGGGGGCATTAAGTATATCACAATTCATATCAAATTCTTAGGCAAATCTCACAGATACATAAGAATAAGTAGAACCCAGATCAAATAACACATTAGCCATTCGGTCACAGACAAGAATAATACATGTGATCACTGCGTCAGACGCCTCTGCCTCATTCTTGCCCGGAAAGGCATAACACTGAGCCCTATCATCATGACGAGCGACTTCCCTGCCTGGCTGCACCGTACCTCTGTCTGCGTTACCATTTCCCCTACCTCTACGGCCTCGCAGATTTTCTTCTCGCCCACCTTAAGGATGCCCTCTAGAATTATTACCATTTCCCGTGGGTACCACTGCTCTAGTCTGTTGCTACGCGGATTCCATCATTTTTGGGTAGGGACAATCTCTCCTCATATGTCCAGGTTCTTCACAATTATAGCAAGTACGATCAAAAGATGACATGTTGCCGGTCGAAGGCACGATTCCCTGACTATCCTGAATCAAATTATGAGGTGGAGTTACCGAGTAATTACCTGTAGAGGCGGGCATAGCGGATTGAATTGGCCTGGCTGCAAGTGTTTTCCTCCCTGACCCTTTGGAGTAAGAACCTTGAAAGTTACCCGAGTTCTTGGCCCTCTTTTCCAATGCCTTGGCCTGACCGTCTTGCCTCACCCCCTCCACTTTCTTCACAAAGTCTATTACCTCATTAAGGCTTCTCCCCGTAGAGGTCATATGAATAGACAATACCTGCAATTCTGAATTTAGCCCCTTAACAAATAGGTGGATCCTCTCTTCCTCAGTAGTCACCAATTGCGTAGCATATCTAGACAAAGCATGAAACTTGGTCTCATACGCAGCCACAAACATTCCACCTTGCTCCAAAGCCATAAACTCATCCTTCTTGTGATCTCTCAAAGTCCTGGCACATACTTCTCTAAAAATAGGGCATGAAACTGAGTCCAAGAAAGTGGAGGTAAAACTGAAGATCTGCATTCCACATAAGCTCTCCACCACTGCTTATTAGCCTCACCTTGAAGTTGAAAGGTCACAAACTCAACCCCATGCTAATGGACAATTCCCAACTTATGAAGCCTCTCATAACAATCTAGGATGAACTCATATGCATCCTTACTCTCAGAACCATGGAACACAAGCGGTTTCAACTTCAAGAACTTTGTCAACATTTCATGCTCATTACCAGTCATAACATGACCCAACAAAGGATGGAAGAAAGCATCAGTACCTACAGTTCCACCCACCTTGGGAGTAGTTATAGCAATAGGGGGATTCGCAGGAGCTTGAGTTGCTTGAATATATGAAAGCACTCCAGGACCAGCCAATTCTTTAAAAAATGACATGATTTGTTGAGCTAACACTGGGTCTATGGGAGGAATACATGTGGTCTGAGCCTGTACCTCTTCCTCTTGTCCAACATCCTCAACATTTTCAACCTCAATATTTTCTTCTATCTCTTTCTGATACATGAGAGGATCCTCATTCAGGGGAACATTCTCAATGAGTGCTCTATCCCTAGTATGTGCTACCCTTCCTCGGCCTCTACCTCTAGCTCTTCATCTACACCTGCCTCGACTACAACCTCTCACTACATATTCCTCACCTGGAGCATTGACGGGAGCTACAGGCCTGACCCCATTGAATCTAGTATTAACCATCTACGGATAGAAGATTGAAGGAGGTTAGATACCAATTCGAATCACCATATACTAATTGGAATCAAGTTCTAGCACGAAAGGAGACAAGAGAAAGCAGAGAGATTTCCTAAAATCCTATAGCCTCTCGAAGAAAAGTACAAATGTCTCTATACTGTTTCGAGAGACTCTACTAGACTCGTTTTGGTACATCGAGATCAATGAACCTAGGCTTTGATACCAACGTTGTCACGACCCAGACAATCGTGATTGGCACCCACACTAACCCTCCGGTGGGAGAACCATTTACTACCACCTAACTAACAACTCAACCAAAATACTAAGGCATTTAAGTTACGAAAGAAAGTTAAATGCTAAGGAAAAAAGTAGGGAGTTCCCATAAAATCCAAAAAAATAGTCTAATCAACTAACAAATGCAGAAAAATACGCCTAGAACCTGAAAGTCGACCCACCAAAAATCTAACAATGAACCAAAAGTCCAAAAGAATAAGGGTACAACCCAACTAAACATAAAACTAACTAAAGAACTAGTCTATGTCCGAAATGTGGACATAAACGAAAGGAGAACTCATGGCAGCCCGGAAAACTGGCTCACCCTTGAATTCGAAAACGATCACTGATCTTCTAAGTGAGGTCTGTCAATAGCCACCTGAAGATGCCATGTACTCAATAAAGAAAGAGCAAGTTCAGTATCGGTACATAACCATAGTGTACTGGTAGGATCACGCGGCTATCCCACAAGGGCAACATACATAAGCCATTACAATAATATAATAACATGAATATACCGAATATATACAATATTAACAACATTCAATAACAACGGAGCATTTCACAAGTCTCAATTATACAATTATGTCAAGTCAATGGTCCTTTCATGGAACCCAAATCCAAACTGTTAGCATACCAGAACATGGTACCCGATCCAATTATTATGCCGGAATGTGGCAACCGGTCCCATATTTATGCCGGAACGTGGCAACTGATTCAAGTTAGTGTGTTAGAGCGCAACACCCGATCAATTCAACAAGCAACAATCACAATCACAATCACAATAACAATCACGAGTATATCCTCATAATCATACAATCAAGTCATGATTCATGGCATTCATCATTTTTCTATCTCATTTACAAATAGTGTGATCAACAATGCAACATTCGCATACATACATGTATTATAATAAAGCAAGAACAAATATACATCACTCAATATAAAATCAAAACCATCACCTACCTCGAAACAAGCTTGAATCCCCTAAGAAACTTGATTCTTCCCTTTTCGGATTCATTCCGCTTGTTCTTGGTCTACAAACGAGTAATATAACACGGGAATCAATAAACAATAACTAGTTACCCGAATTACCCATAATTCTATCAACCCTAGAACAAATCCTTGATCCCTATACTCAGATTAAGGCTTTTCAACCATAATTCTCAGATCAAAACCTTCCCCCAATGATAAATACCCATAAGGTTACATTCTACGGATCGAAAAATGAATTCGGAGAGTGAAAATCTTACCTTTAGCCTCAAGAATGGTGGAAAACTGTGAAGAAAAGTCCTGGGTTCGTTCCTTAGCTCTCAAGGTCAAAAAATGCAGAATAAAATGATTTTGGGGTTTATTTCCGACTTTAAGTCGTGACTGTTCCACCACAATGGTACTCACCCCGCTACAGCGGCCGTGCCCTTACGGGAGAAATCTCACCTCAATGGCTAGCACGGAACCAGTGAGTCAATTTAAAATTTTCAAACTCCCATTTCACAACACATCTTCATCCCATGACACTCAGAAACTACCCGTTCACGCTAAGATCAATTCCGAGAGGTCCACTCGCCCGAATTCAATTCCGTAAAGTCATAAGGGTTCCTTAACGTCTTAGCTATCTACTCATGTGATCAAATTAAAAATTAGATCAACCAATTTCTACTAGATTTTCCTAGACCTCACAGTTCTGATTTCGTCCAAATCTGGACTAGGTTGAGAAATTCCAAGTTACTACGAAAATATTTTTCGGCCCAAAAATTTTCCCCATTGGCTTTTCTATAATGCGGGAACAGGTCGTTACATGTGGGTTATGATAATTCGTGAAATTTGACTTTATATTTACAGTGGGTATGAGTTGAATCGAGTTTGGGAGGAGAGGAAAAGATCGGGCCCATAATTGTGCCCAGGTCCGTGTCGCGGAGGCGCTTAGAATTTTAGACCCCAGATAATCACTCCCCTCTCCGCGTCGCGAAGAGGATACAAAGTGTCTGCCTCAAAATTTATTTCACGACCAAGAATTTAATTCCATTTCCGCGTCGCGCCTGTGTTCTTTAAATTGGGTCTTTACTCATTCTTATGATCAACTATCTAAAACCTCATAAATCATTGAGAGGTCGTACATTCCAAAGCATAATTCTTGAATTCACATTTCAAATTCAAGATAGAATCAAGAGTAAAGTTCAAGGGAGTTCTTTCGAATCATTTTAAGAAGTGTTTTACAAACTTTTAAAACCATTTTTAAGACTTAAGTAGTTGAGTATGAGGATGAGGAGAGTTGAGTTTCATTTTTCAAAATGAATATATGGGAACTAAGTATTTCCAAGAGTAAATGTTTTACATTTAAAATGAGAGGAAACTTTGATTTCCAAATGAGTTATGAGGAGTT
>JAJOOS010004446.1:0-11571 GCA_029582725.1 Solanum chiquidenum
CTGAAGCAACACATGGAGATATACTTGGTCGAATGAAACCCTTATCCAACAAATATTTCAATTTTTCTTTCAACTTCTTCAATTCTATTTGAGCAATTATATAAGGAGGAATAAAAATAGGCTGCGTATCTGGGAGAAGGTCAATACCGAAGTGTAATTCCTGTTCGGGAGGAAAACCAGGTAAATCATCTCGAAACACTTTCGGAAACTCATTTACAATTGGGACCGACTAAAGAGTAGGGGTTTGAGATTCTACATCCCTCACCGTAACTACATGGTAAATCCAACCCTTAGGGATCATCTTTCTAGATTTGAAACACCAAACTGACCCTTAGGCATAGATTTTTCACCTTTCCATTTCATGATAGGTTTGTTTGGAAACTAAAGCTAGACTACACAGGTTCTACAATCAATAGAATCATAGCAAGAGTGCAACCAATCCATACCAAGGATAACATCAAAGTCTAACATATCAAGCTCTACCAAATCAACAAGAGTTACTCTATGGGATAAGGAAACGAGACACTTTCTATAGACCCTCTTAGACACAATAGAATCACCAACATGAGTAGAGACAGAAAAAGGTTCTAACAACTCATTCGAAAGAACATCAAACCTCATAGAAACATATGGCATCACAAAAGACAAAGTAGCACCGAGATCAAGTAAAGCGTACACATCAAGTTGAAAAACTTTTAACATACTGGTAACTCCATCCGGAGAACCCTCTTGGTCACCTCTAGACTTGAGTGCATAGTATCGATTTTTGTTGGGGGCATTGGAACCCGAACCACTAGGAGTAGCTTGCTTGTCCTCTCTTTCCTTAGCCGTATGCATTGTGTAATTCCTCATCTAGTGACCACACTTACCATAACTAAAGAAACCATACATGTCGGCTAGACACTTACCCTCATGCTTCTTCCCACACTTAGAACAAGTGGACCTAAGAACTGAAGATCCACTACCATTCCCTCCTTGAGGCTTAGGGTTAGACACCATATATTTATTGAACTTACGAGGAGCATTGGAGGAACATTTAGCAAAAAACCCTTGTCGAAACTTAGGACGACCATGTCCATCGAATCTTGCATGTGAGAAATTTCTATCATTCTTCTTTGCCCTTTTTGCCTCCCTAGAATAATCCTTGAGCTTCTCTCTTCAATTTGTTGTGCATGCACCATGAGATGAAAGATGCCCATGTCACCAATGAGCATGGCGATACACCACTCTTTAACCACCATTTCAGACACACTCGACACAAATTTACCTATCCTTGCCCTAGAATTGGCAACCAAGGTCAGAGAATATTTGGACAATTAAGTAAACTTTAGGGCATATTACCCCACACTCATGCTTCCTTGAAGAAGATTAATGAATTCAATCACCTCTGCTTCCCTAATCTGTAGGGGAAAGAACCTATAACGAAATACAGATTTAAACACTTCCCACTCTACAGGACCCACTTCCATCGGCCTTGCTTCCATCCATTGGTGGTACCTCACTTGAGCAACACCTTTCAATTGATAAGTGGACAATTCCGCCTTCTCTACTAGAGTAACTCCCATAAAAGTAAGTACCTTATAGACCTCATCGATAAACTCTTAAGGATCTTCCTCAAATTTGGAGCCATAAAATTCTGGAGTGTTAATCCTTCTAAAGTCCCTCACTCTTGAAGCCGATGTACCCATATTTAAGTTCACGGAGACTACCACCTCTCTATTGACCTGGGCCATCACAGTTCAAGCCAACAATTGAAAAGACGATCTAAACTCCACATTTGTAACTTGTTTGGCCAACGGATCGACCGGAGCTTGAGTCGAAGCTTCTTATTCCGTATTCTCCCTAACATTACTTCTAGTAGAAGCTCTTCGTGTAGCCATATCCTGAAGAAGATATGATGAGGATTAGGAGAGAGACTTAATAAAGTTAAACTCTATGGCACGACTAAAGATTAATGAAAGAAGTAGAGTTTCCTAATCATCTTGTAGCCTCTCAATCATAAATGTGGCCTGCTTCACATTCATGAACAATACATGGCTTATGAGACATCATAGGACCATTCTAAACCTTGTGTTTGATACCAAGTTTGTCACGACCCAAGAGTACACCCTAAATGTAACATGGCGTATATGTCATACCACAAAGCTACCCCTAGGACGCAGACACGGGACCTAGGATCACGAGTGACCCGAAGCTAAACTTGATGGCATATCATAAGCATGCTAAATAAACTGAAGTAAGAAAATTCTTTGCGGAAGTTAAATCATAAGATAAATTGAAATGAAATGAGGGGGAATACCAATAACTATCTGAATATATAAAAGACAACCAAGAGTTTAACAACAACTAAAAGGTCAAACTCAAATACTAAAGGTGAATCTAACTATGTCTAAAATAAGCCTCTAACTGACTAGAAGTGCTAGGACATGCCCATAGCTAAATCTAGCAAAACTGCAACTAAAGACTGAAAATAGAAAGAGAAAATGTATGTCGTACTGGGAGAATGAGGACTTACCACTAATGCTATTGAGCTAAAGATTGGGAACCAATTTATACGTGATCTAGAACCTGAGGACCTGAGCCTACATCCCGACAAGATGTTGTGCAGAGTATGCTTCAGTAATTGAAAGGTACTGAGCTTGTAGGATAGAGTAAAGCTGAATAATAAACATAACCAAACAAGTATATATCTTAAATTTGAATTGTAACTGATAGCATGGTCAATGCAATAGAATCTAACTGTGGGAGCTACTATATATCTGAATTTTCGTCGCGAAACAAGTCCGCGACACGGAGCTGTTCCCTGAAGATATTTGAAATTAAATTTCAAGACAGTAGAGTCCGCGACACGACCGCGTCGCGAACTGGTTTTTTATTCCTTGGGGGAGCAAGTGCGCGACGCGCAGCTATTCCCTCCAAGTGCAATCTGCAAGTTGCGTTGGCAGTTTGCTTGGCCAAGGTTGGGGTCCTCCTCGGGGTCCCTTAGGGAGGCCCCGGGATGTCGTATTCGAACGTTTTGACCCTATAAACATATATTCACCTAATTTAAACCTTTTTAAAAGATTATACCATCATATGACACTCCCAAACCGCCCCAAAACCTAAGGACACACTATGACACATTCTTCTCTAGTTTTCGGACGTCTTGGTCGCTTTTTGACGTTTAGACTTTAACTCTTCCAAACCAAGGCAATTACATTAATTTAGGTTTATAAATATCATTTTAACTATTTTTAAGTCATTATTCATAAAGTAAGGCTCTAACTTAAGTCATAGAAATTCCAGGGTGTTACAGCACATAGCCACAAAATCCGCTATATCCCTTTTCATACCATTCCTCTAAAATACTTCCCCCAGATTGCGATATGATGAGTCCACAATTTGGACTCATTTAGGGCTATATTTTGATAGATTTAGTGTCTTCAAATGCATATTTTGTCTCAATAACTGATGTAAATCCTTAAGTTTAAGGTATTTGAGTTCACAGACAAAACATGGATGCTATCAAGTAAAATAGGAACAAGGTGGCTGAAACAACGAAGAAATGAAAGCCTAAGGATCTCCTAAAGCATTAGGCGAGCCGCCGAATGGCTCGCCCAAAGTTCCAGTCTGCTAAGACATAAAGGAAAAGATCAAGTTGGCGATGAAAGGGAGCAGTCGGCGCGTCGTCGAACAGTTTTGCGAAGCAACACCATATCTCCCAATGATGCAAAACGCGAAGATATTGAAGGCAAAATTTGAAAGGCAATAAACTAGAACAAAAGGCGGATCGCCGAGTACATTAGGGATCCCGACTAACTGTACCGAGTGGTCCTTCGCAGCATAAATTTTGCAAAACCTATAAATACCCCTTTAAATTTATGGCTTAGTATCAAGTTGTAGCGAATTATTACTAATTTTTAGAATAATTCAGTTTTAATTTCTTATAGTTTTTGTGACATTGTTCTTGAGCTTTGAAGATTTTGAAGGTTTTAAATTCCAAGAAATTGGAAGTGGGTCTTGCAGAATCTTCATCCTTGATGTGTTTAAAGACATTATTTATCATACCCATTTGATGAAAACTCTTATCGGTATCGATTTCTATCTCTTTTTCATGTCTAGCTAAAACCTCAATTCTTGGGGTGTGATTATGTGAATATGGGTTGAATTTACTGTTGAGTCTTGCTAATTAATAGTTAATTTGATGTTTAAATGTGATTTCGTTCAATAATTGTGTATGAACTTAATGGAATTATAGTTGCAGATATGATTTCATCTTCGTGTCTATGGCTTGCTCGAGAGAGAGGTCTTAAGACCACAAGAACTGAATTGATAGCCGGTTGTTATTAGGTCATCGTGGGTTTAGGTCGAGAGAGTGAATCCTAGACCTTCTCCCACACATTCAGCTCGATAGAGTGAATGGGCTAATGAGAATACTAGGTGAAATTGTGGCTTATCGGTGTTGAAGAGAAACCAATTTGATTCGGGGTAAGTTGCTCGATAGAGAATTTACCCCAACTAAAGTCTAGCTTATTTACAAATTTACAGCGATTTACTATCAATAGTATGTACTCGGTTGTTTGTTTGAGTCCATATTCCTTTCACATCCCAAGAATCTCGTCTCCCCAATTCGTATGCTTGTTTTCACTATTTTTGTTTACTAGTTATATACAAACCCCCCATTTGATAATTGACATTCATGTCATTTCTTGAATTTATTATGTTCACTCGTTAATGTTTACAACTATGATTGATTAGAGTATAATTTTACTTTTCTATTTGATTCTCAACTACTAACTGCTCCCTTGGGATTCGACCCCAACCCATTCGGTTGGGTTATATTACTACACGCGATCGTTGACACTTGAATTGGAAGTTGTGTCTTTGATTACGTCAAACATCAAAATGGCGCCACTGCCGGGGAGTGGTGTTAGTTGAGAATTTTTAGTTAAGAAGAATTTTTGTTCTTGTTAATTATAGTTCTACTTAATTTATAGTTTTGTCTTTGCTTGATTGTGTTGAAAATAGGATGTATGAGTGTAAACGATAGCAATGGCAGCCAAGTAGGCCATCAAGACAACATCGGAAACTTCAACGATGTCAACGAGCCTCATGCTAATGACCCCCATCTCATGGGTGGTATTGGTGCTATTCACTTACCTCTGGCAAAAGGGAATGCGGTATCTCACATCACGAGTACTATATTGCAACTCTTGCAACTAAAGGGGCATTTCAGTGGTTTGGCTCATGAGGATCCTCATGAGCATATTAGAAACTTCGTGGATGTATGCGGACCATTCTCCTTCAAGAATATCTCCCAAGGATCGGTCCAGTTGAGGTTATCCCTTTCTCGTTGATGGGTGAGGCATGCAAGTGGCTGGCTGAATTTCCACGTGAATCAATCACTTCGTTTCAAGTGCGATTTTTACCTCCCTCGAAGAAAAAGACTATATGATGACATGAGTCTAGAGGTGATTCCTTAAGACCCTCATAGGTGAAGGATGTGAGGTGATCTCCCATATTTCTAAGTTTGTAAACAAAAGATGATAAGTATGAGGTGATTACCCATGTCATATGATGATGAGTGTGAGGTAACTACCATTAATCTATAACTCCTAAAGCAAGGCAACAGGTGATTACATATTAGCCTTTATTATGTTGATCATGGAGGTGAATACATATGATCCTTATTAAATGATTTGGAGGGGAATCTCTATATCATATCATGTCGGTCATAGAGGCGAATACCTATGATCCTTGTAAAAGTATGTGGAGGTGAATAACTACATCATATAATTATGGGTCATGGAGGTGAATACCTATGTTTCCCTAAAATGGTTATGCAGGCGAATACCTATGACTATACAAGTAAGGAAAGAGGTGAATACCCATTAGCCTTTATAATAGACATAGAGAGGTGAGTCTCCATGTCTTGAAAGAAAACCAAAAGTAATGTGAATTATTCTATGATGAATGAAATGTTTGGATTATTGCTAGGCTGGCCTTCCATGATATGTATGACTAGAGGTGAATCCCCATGTCCATAAAAGATAAGCTTAGGATGAGATTAAAAGATGATGATTATGAATGAGAACCTAAAGTGGTTTACTTAGTGATGTTTGCGTAATCAAGACACAACTTCCAATTCGAGTGTCTACGATCGTACAATAGTAAAGTAACCCCACCAATGGTTGGGGTCGAGTCCCAAGGGAGTCGTTTTGAGAAATAATAGAAAAATAAAATTTTGTTATAATTAGTCATAGTTATAGACATTATCGAATATAAACACACTAAATCTAAAGGGGGTGACGCAAGCGTCAATTATCAATGGGGGGGGTTGTATTAATTAACAACTACAAACAACAAAAGTATACGAAAACTAGATAGAGAGACGGGATTCTTGGGAAGCGATAAGAATACGGGATAAACTAAATTGTCGGGTACATGCTTTTGATAGTAAATTGTTGAGTATTTGTGACTAGGCTAGACTATAGTGGGGGTAAATTCTCTCTCGAGTAACTTACCGTGAATCGACTCGATTTCTCTCGAACACCGAGTTGCCATTTTAAGCACAGCCTCCACCTTAGCCCATTCACTCTCTCAAGCAGAATGTGTGGGAGAATGACTAGGATTCACTCTCTCGAGCTGAACCCATGTCGACCCAATACCACCGGCTATCAATTGAGTAGTCTTAGTTTTACGACCTCTCTCTCGAGCAAGCCGAAAACACTACGATGAAATCGTATTTGCAACTACAACTCCATTAAGTTTATACACAACTACTAAACGAAATAACATTTAAACAAGAATTGGGCTTTTAGCTAGACATGTAAAAGAGATAAAAATTTATACCAATATCAGTTTTCATCAACTGGGTATGAAGATTTAAGTCTTAAAACTTGTCAAGAGTGAAGAATATTCAAGACCCAAGTCCAATTTCTTGGAGTTGAAACCCTTTGAATCTTCAAGGTCTTAGAACAAAGTCTCCAAAACCCTCTAAAACTTAGAATCTCTAACAAATTGTAAAAGAGTTCTAAGAATAATAGTGATATGATACTAAGCTAGAAATTTAAACAAGTATTTATAGTGTTTGAAAATGTGTTGCGAATACCCTTCAACGAAGTTAGTCAGGATCGCCGATACATTCGGTTATCCGCCATTTGGTCGATTTCATCGCCTTCTTGCTTTAGCCTTTAGCCTCTTCACGTTTTGAGTCATTGGGCGATATGGTACTGCTTCGTGGAACTGTTTGGCGACATGTTGACTGCTCCATTTCATCGCCAACTTGACCTTTTCCTTCAGGGCTCAGCGCACTGGAACAAAAGGTGATCTCCAGGCCGATCGGCTACTCGCCAACTGGGCTCGGCGATCTTCAGGCCTTCATTTCTTCGTTCTTTTCATTCGCGTTGTTCCTTATTGCCAAGTAGTGTCCATGCTTTGCCTCAAACTCCAAATACCTGAAACTTAAGGGTTTTCATCAGATATTGAGACAAAATATGTATTTGAGGACACTAATTCTATTAAAATAAAGCCCTAAATGAGTACAAATTGTGGACACATCAACAGCCCCAACTTTTGCTTTCCCTCAAGCAACTCGAGTTTAGCTATTCAAAAAGGGTGTATCAAACATTGCTACACAAGAATCAATCATGAATGCACACAACAAGACTCACTTTACTCATGCAAAGATCAATTGTGCACTCAAAGATTCAAGTTGTGATTCACAAATTTTGAAAAATATCATGCTCACAATACTTGCTTCAAATGCAAGTTCAAGCTCAACTAAAGTGTTCAAATGCCCTAACACAAAGAATGATTCCATATTCACACAATGGTTAACATTTTAAAGCTTCGGAATCAAATACAACGCTCACACTCGCAAAGATAAACACAATGCATAATTTCACCCATAGGTTTGCCCGTATTTTCCAATCAACACTTGCTTCAGCGCACTCAAGATCGCAAAGGTCTTTCAAGGCTTGTAATAGGGCTGAATGCAAAGGTATGATAATGTAGGCTCAGTGGCTATAGTCGTCATGAAACAAAGGTTGAATAACATTCCCTTTCATCTTCTTTCATCATTCTCATTTATGCTAACAAGTAGTCCTATTATTCACTTCCCATGGATAGTTGGAAACCCCAATTTTCTTTATACTTTCATAACTTTATTCCACAACTTTTTCAATTTTTGTTGTATGGAGGGGTTCCATTTTTCACAAAATCATGGGTAGAAGGGACTTTCTTGTATTTTTTTATTTGCCTTCTCTTTTCACCACACTCTCAACTTAGGCTTTTGGCCTAAGTTGGCTATTCAAACAAACCACAACTTCATGATGATTATGGGTGATTGATAAAGAAAGGTCATAGTTTTCATCAAGTTTCTTCCAAAGAAAGGTTAGGCTCAAGGGGTGTTCAAAAGAGGTTCACACACACTCACAAGGTAGGCCACAAAAGAGGTATATGTCAAATTGGCTCACATTCTTCGAAGTTGCCTAAGATCATATCAAAAGATAGTCGTACTTAGTCGACCGGACCAACAAGACATATTCTAGGTGTTGTCATGCATGGTTCATAGTAAGCTCATCACACAAGGCATCGACACTAAAGTCAAACAAGACTTCACACTTTCGCTAGTGTGCAACGATCATCACAAGAGGCTCGATTTAATAATTGGCTAGTCACAATGAGATGCAAAGAGTTCACATATTGTCTATGCAACTTCATTTGGCCTCATCGTAGTCTCACATTCATGTTTGTTCGATTATGAGCACTGTTTAAGTCATCGGTATTGATCAAAACTGATACTCAAATTTGCGAAAGAATAGCCACATTTAACACATACAAGAGGAGGCAAATTTTTTTTTGGAAGGGTCAAAATCATTTACAATTTAAAGCTAAAGAAGCCACAAGCTCAAACCTTCCACGAAAGCAGTATTAACACAATTATAGCTTACAACGCAAATACATAAACAAAACACGATTCACGAATAACACAAAAAGGTGGGCCACACCCCACCATAATTAAAAATAATTTGTCCTCAAATGCAAATAATAAAATATTCAAAATGTAAATTAAAGAAAGAAAGAGAGGGAGGTAAAGAGGGGATCTTGTCTAAGTGGTCGCTCCATCTGTCTGGGCATCAGTGCCCGATGTGTCATCCTGGACTTGGATAATAGCCCCCGAAACTACTTCAGAAGGTTCATCGGCAACTGACTTGCTACAAGTGTCCAAGTAATGAGCCGCCAAAAAGGAATGTATAGTTGCGTCGAATCCACAAGTCCACGAAGCGACAGTGGGATCTCGGGGGACAGATCTCTTACTGGAACTAAGCTTTTTACCCTCACTTCCCGTCTTGGGAGGATTCGGTTCATTTATATCTTTCCTGAAATTCTATCGGGGTGGCATGATTCTCCCTGCAACTTTAGGTCTAGCCATGTCTGCAAAGCTTCCAGAAAAAGTTAGAAAGTATTTGACAAACAAAACAAACACAATCAGCTACAAGTAGACTTGCCAATCCTTTCGGTGAGTCCCTGAATACTTTCTGCGAGCAAAGGGTTGCCCGTCGAAGGTTTTAGTGCAGTAGAGGTTCAAGGGGTGCAGAAAAAGGGAGAAAAAGAAAACTTTCGGTGATTCACCGAGTGCTTTTTGTGAACCCATGCTTCTCGCCGAAAGGTTCAGAAACCAATCAAATCATATAGCATGAAATTAAAGGCAATATGGGGTCATTAGGCAAGCAACAGAGTGGTTCGGTGAGCTTAACCTAGCTCGCCAAACTGCCCAACATGCCTTCAGGAAACCCACATTCTCAAAATCAACCCCGCAACCCTCAGAAACAAAATCAAGGGTGTCACGACCCGAAAGCACCCCCTAGTCGTAACCGGCATACTCGACCTCTCGGAGGTCTAATACAGACCTCTTAATATTCATTCATCGCATAGACACTAAAAACCATAAGGAATTTAAAACTTTCTTTCCAATCGAAAGAACACATTTTAAATAAAAATCAAGCGGAACACTTCTAGACTTTATACATGATGCCTCAAAACCATCTAATACTTGAATACAACATTGGGACTAAACCCACTCAAAATTATAACAAAACTACAAGACATGAAGGAACATGTAGGGTATTGTCGAATCTATGAGGACTCACCAAGTCCTCATCTTCAAACACCTTAGAAACCTATCCATCAACCATGGAATATCAACATCTCCAAATCCCTACACTTTAGTCAAAAGGGAAAGAAAGGGGTTAGCACAATTAAGTACTAAGTATGGAAACCACGCAAAACATGCTAAAAGGTAACATTTATTGGAGAAACATGCTTTTAGCCATTTGGTAAAAGTTCATGAAAATACAAGTGTAAGAGTCACAATACTCAATCATAACCAACATACAAGTCATAAACCACTTTAGCACATACTCCACACATAACCCATTCCTTCACCTTAAACCATCCACCTCAAGTACCCCTTGGACAACACCTTGTGCAATGTATGAATAGCGTCCCATACCACCATCCACACTAAAGCATCATCCTAAGGCCACCTAACGCGAACTTACCACTTATCATGAATATGTTATTTTAAGACCTTCTTTAACAAACCTTTACAACCACAAGCATAAACCCACATTTCAAGTCACCATTCACAAATAATACCATATTCACATCATTTACAACTCAATTAACACAGTGTTCAATACTTAAACAAGATAGTAAAGTACTTCCTTCATTACCATTTAAGCCTCTATCTCAAGTCACCCTAAGCCATACTTCAGTGAATAATAAAGTGACCTCCCATACAACCTCTTCATATACACCTAGGTGGTCCTAAGAGTTACCATAGAGAAGGGTTTTATCATTACATTATAACATACTAAGTCAACATTCTTTATAAAACCATTTAAGAGACATACAAGCATATAGGGGACAATCACATAATAGCCCTAAGGCTTAGGGAACTCACTTTAGTTCTTCTAAGCCTACTCGTGCCATGTGTAGATAGCATCCCATACTACTACCTACACGTTGTAGAAAATATCCAATACTAGAGTGCGCATCCCATATGATGGAAATATGCCTTAACCGACATAGGCCACACTAGAAAGGTATGGAATCCGGAGTCTATCATACTCCGTGGAGGTTAATCTACTTGCCAAGGGTAGAACTAAAAGCAACTCATGTTGGCACATGGTTTAAGAGATGTCCAATGATGTTCATTGTGCCTAATCTCATGCTCAACTAGGCCACCATCCTAACCACATCCACTCGGTGCTTAGCCTTGGTTTACATAGTATTCAATCACATATGTACTAGAGAGGGTTCCTTTTCTAGTTCAACCAACTCATAGTACCTCTTCCCAAGAAAGGCCCCATTTCTTAGTCATAGCCAATCTAGGTTCATATGCATATGTCATTTGACTTTCTTAGATAGGGATTGTCATGCCGTTCTGACTCCATCAATCTCTAAGTCTATCATTTCACTCAAGAAGGGAACATCACCCTAAGGCCCATCCTTCAAGGTTATACATTTACTTAGGAAAGCTAGACTCATGAAAAGGCACTATGCTTAAGTCTACCAATTCAAGTC
>JAJOOS010004447.1:0-64055 GCA_029582725.1 Solanum chiquidenum
TGGTGCACAGTCTCCAACTGTGGCAGAAATGACAGAAACCTCAGCCAATGGTATGGCCTCGAAGGCTGCGACTATTCTTCATAAAGATTATGTCCAATAGTCACAACCTTAGTTTTTGCAACTTGAAAACTCTCAAGAACTCTTGCAATGGCTAACATCAAAGCGAAGAATCATCCTCAAGAACAACAAGGACCTGATAGAACTGGAAGCTTAATTGTCTTAGGATTATATTTTCTGTACTTGCATTGTAAATCTGTTCCTAATCTATAAAGGATTCAGATCTCGTGTTTGTTTGTAAAAGTCTAAATCAGTTAAGTGTAACTGATTTAGTGGGCAACATTGTTTTCTGGTTAGTCAAATTCTAAATCTTCTAGGTGATAGTTGATTTAGTGGGCAGTGTGGTAACTGCTTAGTCAAATTCTAAGTTGTCTAGTGGTGATAGCTTAGTGGGCAGTGTGGTATCTGCATAGGCTCAGTAAGTAATAGAGTTATTACTTAGTTGTGAGATTAATAACTTCTTCTCACATTGGCTGTAACTGGGTTTCACTTTGCTTGAAGAGATTAGTGGAAACAATTGAAAATCCTGTGAGACATGTCGTGGTTTTACTCCCTTGATCATGGAGGTTTCCACGTATACTTCTTGTGTTGTGTTCTCTTTAGTGTTATTCATTTTTACTGTTCTTGCTGAGTCAAGGGACCTGGTCCATTGACTAATAGTGGATGCACACATTCTATCAATTGGTATCAGAGCAGGTGCTCTCTAGCTGGTTAACACCAAGAGAGATACTCATGTTAAAGAATGGCTGCTCCACTGAACCTTGAAGAAGGACAATCTTTAACATGACCACCTCGTTTCAATGGCCAGTTCTACAGCTGGTGGAAAACAAAGATGCACAACTATCTAATGGCTGAGGATTGCGGGTTATGGGATATAGTGTTGGATGGACCTTTCATTCCAACCACTGAAGTGAAAGATGGTGAAATCACAAAAGTTGTTCCAAAGATTCACCAACAGTAAAACGAGGCAGACATAAAGAAGATCGAGAAGAGCTACAGAGCTAAGAAGTTGTTAGTGTGTGGTATAGGCGCAGAAGAATACAACCGCATTTATGCGTGTGAATAAGCAAAGGAAATCTGGGACTGTTTAAGAACAGTTCATGAGGGCACAGAGCAGGTGAAGGAATCAAAGGATATGCTGACCACCCAACATGAGAACTTCACAATGAAGGAGGGGGAAACTATTCATGACATGCATACAAGATTTTCCTCCATAACCAACGAGCTGCGAAGTTTGGGAGAACATATTAGCTCCAGTAAGCAAGTCAGGAAGATTCTTCAAATTCTTCCCAAGACATGGGCAAGCAAAGTAGATGCAATAACTGAAGCAAAGGATCTGAAGGTTTTGACGATGGATGCTCTCATTGGAAATCTTAAAACTCATGAAATGAACAGAAATCAAGACATACATCTCAAAGAAGGAAGCCAATAAAGACAAGTCTCTAGTACTCAAAATCACATCAGGAGAAGACTCTAGTGAAGAGGACGACATGGCCTATCTCACCAAGAGATTTCAAAAAATTGTGAGAAAACATGGAGGGTTTAGAAAATGAGGGAATCCTCCTCGTGCTGCAACTGCTAGTGATCTCTGTCATAAGTGCGGAAAGGCGGGGCATTTCATAAGAGACTGCCCGATGTTCAAAGTTGAAAACAAAGAGTATCAAAGACCTAAAGGTGAAAAAGATAGGATAAGGGACCTGGTACCTGAGAAAAATGCAAGAAAAGTTGCAGCTGACTATGTCGTGAAGAAAGCTCTTGCTGTCTGGGGGACTCCTCAAGTGAGTCACGAGAATCAGAATGTCTTGATGATGCATCCATGCTGGTTGTTCAAGATGATACTAACATATTTGATGGCCTGTTTGCTCTCATGGCGAAATCAGATGTCGAGGACGATAAAGAAAAGGTAACTCTCCTCGACCTTAAAGAAAACTTAAATACTTATTCTGTTAGAAGGTTGAGAAATCTAGTTGATGTTCTAATCGACTCTGTCATAGAGTTAATAGTTGAAAAGGATTCTATGAACAACATCTTAGATAGTCTGAGTGAAGAAAAGACAATGATGATTGTTCACATGTCGGTTATTGAGGAACAAGTGATAGTTCTAGAAGCTGAAAACCTAGAACTCAAGGAACAACTGAGCCTAATGAATGAGAAATCTGGGAAAAGAAAGGGGGAGGTCACTAGCTTACGAGCAGAGCTAGAAGCCATTCTAAACTCTGCTGAGACTAGACTTGCTCTAGCCTTGGAAAGAAATGATCAAATGGAGAGGGACTTGGTCCGTCTGAGAGAATAACTCAAAACTTCTCTAAAATGGACCAGCTCCACCAAGCTGATTTCCAACATAACCAGTCAAAACAACTACAACATAAAGGGATTAGGTAGCTTGAACATTAATCCTCCTTACAATCCCCACAGTAAATATGTATATATGATCTATTGTGTCTTCATTGTAGTCGCAATGGTAATCTGAAAAAGGATTGTCCTGCCTGGAAGGCCTCACAAGAAAAATTCTCAGTCTATTCTAGACAGAAAATAGCTCCAAAAAGGGGACCTACTCCCATTCCTAAGTTCGTGAATAAGAAAAGAACCAACCTGCCTCATTGGGCAAGAAACATTCTTATTACGCCCTTATCAGCTTACTGGGAACTCAGATTAAAGTGGATTTCCAAGTCTAATAAGTGATCTTTGTTGCAGGTAAGTGAAGGAAGTAGCAGTCAGTACTGGTTCATGGATAGTGGATGCTCGAAGCACATGACTGGGAACACCAAAAACTTCCTTTCACTCAAGGCACTTCAAGGTGGAGGTGTCTTTTTTGGCGATTGAAAAAAGGGGTATATTCTTAGAGTTGGTAGGGTTGGGAAATCAACTGAAGATTCAATTGAAAATGTATACTATGTGAGTGGGTTAAAATACAGTCTTCTTAGTGTTTCCCAGATATGTGATAAGGGAAATGAAGTCAAGTTTTCATCAGACAAATACATTGTCACCAGCTTGTCTACCAAGAAGGTGATCGTGACTGCCAGAAGGCGGAAAAACATGTATGTAGCAGATCTGGAAACAGCTCATGGAGACGATCTGACATGCCTAAGTGCTCAAAGTGAAAATGCCGACTTATGGCATAGGAGGCTAGGTCATGTGAGCTCTTCTCTATTGAACAAACTTGTCTCTAGGGACCTGGTTCGTGGCTTGCCAAAACTAAAGTTCAGTGACAACAGAGTATGTGATGCATGTGTCAAAGGGAAACATACCATATCTTCATTCAAATCGAAGAAGCAAGTAAGCTCTTCAAGGATTCTTGAGTTGATGCACATGGATTTGTGTGGGCCTGTGAAAATCCAAAGTCAAAGCGGAAAGAAGTACATCCTGGTGATTGTGGATGACTACTCAAGATTCACATGGACTATGTTCAAAAGCTAAGACAGTTGAGGTGTTAATAACATTCTTCAAAATGATCTAAACGAAGCTTAACTACAGGATTATAGTGATCAGGTTCGACTATGGAACTGAGTTTGAAAATGCTAATCTTGACAACTTCTGTGCAGAAAATGGTATTCATCATAACTTCTCAGCACCTAGAACGCCTCAACAAAATGGCATTGTGGAAAAGAAGAACATAATTCTAGTAGACATTGCGAGAACCATGCTCATCGAGTCAAATCTTCCTCAAAACTTTTGGGCTGAAGCAGTTAACACTGCATGTTATGTTACTAATAGGTGCTTGATCAGGTCCCAACTGAACAAAACACCATATGAGTTGCTCAACAACAAGAAACCCAAGCTAAACTATTTAAGGCCTTATTGGTTGCAAATGTTTCGTGCTAAACAATGGCAAGGATCATCTCGGAAAGTTCCATCCCAGAAGTGATGAAGGTGTTTTTGTAGGGTACTTATCCTCCGGCAAAGCTTATAGAGTCTTCAATAAAAGAACACTGTGCATTGAGGAAAGTGTTCATGTGATTTTTGATGAGAGTGGCGATCTGAAGAACCTGGAGATGAAGGATGATGATGATCTTGTAGAGCTGTTCAAAATTCAGAGTAATGAAGTTAACGGCCCAAAAGCTTAAGGAAATCAAGAGTCTGATGATGCTGGCCTTAGTCCATCAGGGAAGATTAATGAAGATGATCATCCCACCAAGGGACCTGGTCCATCCCGCAATGCAGATCAAAAGGAAACTCATCCTCCTGAGAACGATGATTCTGGAGATGAAGAAGAACAAACGGATCAACCCCAACCCTTGAGTTCTAAATCAGGGTGGAAGCATCAATCATCTCTCCTCCTTGAGAATCTTATTTCTCCCTTGAACTCTAGGATGCAAACAAGATCCAAGACTAGAAATCTGGTTGCATTCTCAGCTTTCATATCAACTATTGAGCCTAAAAATGTGAAGGAGGCCTTGAAAGACGCTGATTGGGTCAATTCAATGCAAGAGGAACTACATCAGTTTGAGCGGAGTAAAGTATGGTACCTGGTCCCGAGACTTGCAGACAGAACCATCATAGGGACCAGATAGGTATTCAGAAATAAGCTTGATGAAAATGGAGTTATCACGAGGAACAAGTCTAGACTGGTTGTTCAAGGCTATAATCAAGAGGAAGGCATCGACTATGATGAAACTTTTGCCCCCGTTGCTCGAATGGAGGCTATTAGAATCCTTATAGCCTTTGCAACATTCATGGGATTTAAGCTCTTCCAGATGGATGTCAAAAATGCCTTCTTAAATGGAGATCTAAAGGAAGAAGTGTATGTGAAACAACCACCTAGATTTGAGGATGTTGACCGCCCAAATCATGTGTTCAAACTCAAAAAGGCCCTATATGGTTTGAAGAAAGCGCCCAGGGCCTGGTATGAAAGGTTGTCCAAATTTCTTCTGAAGAATGGGTTCAAAAGGGGCAAGATAGACAACACCTTGTTTCTAATGAAAAGGGAACAAAAACTGCTCATTATCCAAGTGTATCTGGATGATATCATTTTTGGAGCTACTTCTGAACAGTTGTGTGAAGAATTTGCTACTCTAATGGGAAATGAATTCGAGATGAGCATGATGGGAGAGTTGAACTTCTTCTTGAGACTACAGATCAAGCAAACTTCAAGTGGTACCTCAATCTGTCAAGAAAAGTACACAAATGAGCTGCTAAAGAAGTGTCATATAATAGACTCTAAGCCTATTGAGACCCCCATGGGTACAAACTCAAAGATGGGAGCAGATGAAGCTGATCCATTAGTGAATCAAACCATGTATAGAGGTATCATTGGTTCACTATTGTATCTCGCATCAAGTAGACCTGACATCGTATTCAGTGTGGGAATGTGTGCAAGATTTTAAGCATGTCCCAGGGAATCACATCTGAAAGCTGCCAAACGTATTCTGAGGTATCTAAAGAAGACAATGGACCTGGTCCTCTTCTACCCAGCAGGTGACTCCTTTGAACTGGTAGGGTATGCAGATGCTGATTTTGCAGGATATCAGGTTGACAGGAAGAGTACCTCCGGAATGGCACACTTTCTTAGATCCTCACTCATCTCTTGGGGAACCAAGAAACATAATTCAGTAGCTCTCTCAACAGCTGAGGTAGAATATGTAGTTGTTACATCCTGTTGTGCTCAACTACTATGGATCAAACAACAACTTGAAGATTTTGGAGTACATATCCATACTATTCCTCTCATGTGTGACAATACCAGTGCAGTCAACATGGGAAATAATCCAGTTCAGCACAAAAGAACAAAGCACATTGATGTCAGACATCACTTCTTGAGAGACAATGTTGAAAGGAGGAACATCAACATGCAATATTGCAGAACTGAAGATCAAATCGCAGATATTTTCACAAAGGCCCTCAGCAAAGATCAATTTGAAAGTAACAGGCTGAAGCTGGGAATGTCGAGTATGCACTGACCTAATCCCATCCAAAGGCACTAAAATCCTCTTTTGGCTATGCTCAAGCGGGAAGGTATCCTTATTACTAGTAATGTATTGTTTATGTAAGATCAACTATGTACCTGCTACATGTATACACTCATGGAAATTACAGAAGTGAAGAATGGTCAGAACCATTCAGGAATCAAACTTCGTATGCAGGACATGACATGGTCCTTTGTTAAGGTTAGCATTCTCTACATTTGGTTTAAACTGTTGAATGAGAACCATTGAGATCTCCATGTGTCAGTCATCGACCATTCTGACCATTGTCCCATCGCTTTAAGTTCAAGCATCGCGTCTACTGAAGGACCTGACACATCATTTCACTTCTTTTTATACAACCTTTCTTCACTCCATTTACTCACAATTCAAAATCTTTCTCTCTCTCACAAAAGCTCTCCACAAAAAGACTAATCTCTCATTATCTTCAGTATGATTCTCCTTTTTTCTCTAACATGTCTCAGTCACCGTCTTCTTCGAAGAAAATGTTGGATTCCTTAAACGAAATAGATCAAGTGGCATTTTATACATCATCTGATGCTCTCTCTTCATCAAAAATGTTGACCATCTCTCCGGTCAACATTACTGAATCTAGTCCTCTTACCCCTCAGTCTCCTATTGATCTCAATAACCCAGCACCCTCACATCAACCTGGTCCCTATTCTGCCGTGTATCTGACCATATGTTTGAGGGTGATCTTCCTAAGAGTAAGTCCTCTGTGTCTAATATCCTTGCAGCTAGTGAAAACCTAGTTATTGAGAGTCTAGCACAGATGAGGGAAGGGGTAATGCATGAAGAAAGAGAAAACTTTGTGGATGAAATACTTGGGGGTTCTCAACCAGTTTTTGACCAGACTCCAGAGGTTGGCGCCTATCCATCCTCAGATTCTACTGACACCGATAAGGACAATATTCCTCTTAAATGGTCTGTGCAAATGAGAATGGTTCCTGTCTCCACAAAGGGTAAGGAAAAAGTCACTGAAGAAACTCCTCGAATGAGGCCCTTTACCAGGGATGTCTCATAAAAACTCATAGGGGACGCTATGAAGTCCAGTGAAACTACTACTGCGGAAAATCGAAGGAGAAGGAAATCTAGTGATGTGGTTTTTGAGATGCCTAATGCTGATGTGGTCTATGTTTCCATTGAATTTTCCGAGCATGAATGTGTGGGAGAAGACTCTCCCTTAGGAAAAGAAGTAAAGAAGACCAGTAAAAGAAAATCCAAGGCATCTACAACCAAGAGGGTAGATCCCATAAAGAAAAGGGTAAAGATTCACAAAGGGGGAGGGAATCATCCAAGAGAAAGAGAGAAACTTCTCATGTTCTCCACCATACCTCTGCGCAGGTCCCAGGTCCCAAAGGTAACAAGGATGACCCCACAGTAAGAAAACAAACAATTGTTAATAATCTACGTTTACAAAGGGTTCTAGGAGGATGGGTGTTTGACCCTGATATCATTACCAAGCCAGGGATGGAGTCTCTGTATGCTCTGGTGGAAATTCAGTCTTGGACTCACTTGTTTCAGATCAAATCTCATGTTCTATATGAGGAAGAGGTTAGATAATTTTATTGTAACATAGAATTTGTAGAGGATGGTAGCATCAACACTAGGGTAGGAGACAAGAGTTTACATCTGGATGAGGAACTGTTGGGACAAATACTGGAAGTACCCAGTGAAGGGATCATGTCCTTAATCGAAAAATCCTACGAAATTGTGAAAGAGTGCTCCAAGATTCCTAATACGCGTAGTGCTGGGGTTCAGAAGAAAATCATGAAAGGGGAGTACTAGTTGCTGTTTGAATTTGTCAACAAAGTTCTTCTTCCTCGGACAGAAAAAAGGACTGCTGCTTCTGCAACTGATCTGTTAATCATGGAATCACTATGCAAGTTCGAACCCATAGACCTTCCAGCCCTCATGATGGAGCACATGTACAAGTCAGTGATCAAACACAAGGGCAAGCATGTCATGGGCTATGGCTATTTCTTGACCAAGGTGTTTCACTATTTCAACATTCATGTGGGAACGGGTAAGATTGGTACTGCCAAGCAAGCCTTCTCTTTGACTACCCTGGTGGAATGCGAGTGTATTGAAGGAAAAACGGGTCCACTGAGCAAGATATTTCAGTTGGTAATGGAACAAGACCAATTCAAGCATGAACTAGAGGAGATGACTGTGCGAGTGAGCACAAAGATGCTGAGATTGCCCTACTAAAAGCTGAGTTGCTCAAAGCACAGACTGGTGCACAGTCTCCAACTGTGGCAGAAATGACAGAAACCTCAGCCAATGGTATGGCCTCGAAGGCTGCGACTATTCTTCATAAAGATTATGTCCAATAGTCACAACCTTAGTTTTTGCAACTTGAAAACTCTCAAGAACTCTTGCAATGGCTAACATCAAAGCGAAGAATCATCCTCAAGAACAACAAGGACCTGATAGAACTGGAAGCTTAATTGTCTTAGGATTATATTTTCTGTACTTGCATTGTAAATCTGTTCCTAAACTATAAAGGATTCAGATCTCGTGTTTGTTTGTAAAAGTCTAAATCAGTTAAGTGTAACTGATTTAGTGGGCAACATTGTTTTCTGGTTAGTCAAATTCTAAATCTTCTAGGTGATAGTTGATTTAGTGGGCAGTGTGGTAACTGCTTAGTCAAATTCTAAGTTGTCTAGTGGTGATAGCTTAGTGGGCAGTGTGGTATCTGCATAGGCTCAGTAAGTAATAGAGTTATTACTTAGTTGTGAGATTAATAACTTCTTCTCACGTTGGTTGTAACTGGGTTTCACTTTTGCTTGAAGAGATTAGTGGAAACAGTTGAAAATCCTGTGAGACAGGTCGTAGTTTTACTCCCTTGAGCAAGGAGGTTTCCACGTAAACTTCTTGTGTTGTGTTCTCTTTAGTGTTTATTCTTCTTTACTGTTCTTGCTGATTCAAGGGACCTGATCGGTTGACTGATAGTGGACGCACACATTCTATGAGACTCCTTTGCCCCTTCTTCTTCACGTCAATCAATTTCTGATTATCACATTGTTTATATACTTCTATTAACAATGTATTTCATTGATGTGATATAATCGCATCATCGTCATGTCTCCATGACCAATTCATAATGTCAACATATTTCTTCCTACTTCGTATTAGCGGGATTGCTCACATAAATACATAATTGTACTTTATCAACAAAAAAAAAAGGAGAAAAAGAGAGTATATTAGTGCAATAAGCGTACCTCCTCAAAATAAAAGACTTATTGAAAGGACGTTGCACTATAATTTTCCTACAAAGAGATATTTGTTGGGGAAAAAATCATTTGATTGAGAAATTTATAAGAGCGGAGAGTGTTCAAAGGGCAAGAAGAATATTTGGAGAAAGAAGAATAGAGAGTGTTCAAAGGGTAATAAGAATATTTGTAGAAAGAATCAATCTATTTATGGAATTCATATCAAATTAAGAGGAGAATAAGGAAGAATTATTTGGAGAAAAAAATTAATATATTTATGGAATTCATATCAAATTAGGAGGAGGATAAGAAAAAATGTATTTTCTGATTTGAAGAGAGCCAAAATTAATGCTCACATTATTTCTTTCAACTTCTTTGTTCTACTAATTTTTTTATTTTTTTCTTAAAAGTATTTTCTATTTTATTTTTTCTTTTATGCATCTTTAATTAAAATTAATATATAATTACACGATTATATATGATGTTAATTCATGAACATATATATATATATATATATATATAGGTGTTGATTTCCTAATAGGATATATTATGATTACCATTTACCGGCATGATTTATTATGTAACATTAAATATCCAATATTTAGATTATTAGGATGTTGTTTAAATGTAGTGGGGACAAGATATCATGCATTATTAGTTATAACTTACAAGAAAGAAATCTAAAATTTATATTATATAATACCATGATAATATTTAATAGTTGGGATCATTTCATTATATATGGATGCTAAAATAATTAAAATAAGTAAAAAAACAAAGATAGAATTTACTTTATAAAACGTTTTCAAAAATAAACTCTAATGAATTTGTTTGTGTGTGTGTTAGATATAGTGGGTAAGTCCATTATTATTCAATAAGTCAATGCTCTAATTTATTCATATAAATTTTTTAAAAAGCAAGCAAAAAACTATTAACGATATTTCCAATTAGCTATTAAAAAAATATAGATACTACTTGCTGGTGCAATATTTTAAACTATAAATAAAAAAATTATTTTTTTCTATAGTTTTGTTTTTACCTCTTTCTAAATTTTAAAAACTGAATTTTATACCTTACTATCTTTTTTACCTTACTATTTTATGCTTAAATCACTCATTTTTCTTTCTTTGTTATTATATTTTAAAAAAATATTTAACTTAAGGAATTAGCTATTATAACTTTATATGCATTGTATTTTACTTTTAAAAAAAAACATAATTTAATTTATTCTTTTAATTTTTTTAGATTATTTTTTCTGCTAAAAATCTATATCTATATATAATACTAAAGTTAAATGTTAAAAAAAGTAAGGCGACATGGCTCATTGGACAATATTATTATTTATCCCCTTTTCTCAGAATTTTAAATTATTTTTTTAATTTTTTGATTAAAAAACTTGTAATTTTTTTTATTTTTTTCCTATTTTTTTATGTGATTATTTCTTTCCTCATTAATTATTGACATTTATTACATTTCTTCAAATTTATCCCACTTCTTCTCTTTCTTTCATCTTCCTTAAACAAAAATTGAATATAATTTCCTCATTATTGTCATTTATTTTATTTCCTTAAAATGCCTCTCTTGCCATTTTTTCCTAAATAAAATTATCTTAATAAATCCGCTAATAAAGCCTTACATAATTATGAGTCTTAAATAAGGAAGACAATCACGTAATATTATAGAAGGTTAATATCGATTGAATAATAATTCAACCATTTTCTCAAATTTTTATTTAGAATTCCTATATAATTTCTTCACTTCGTTTCTCCAATCGTTAAAATAATTATTATACAATTATGGTGTTAAATTGCATTTAAATTATTATTTTACAATTTGTCTTTTCAAATTCAGTATTTGATGATCAATTTCATCAAATGTCTCTCCATCTTTCTTCCATCTTTTTCCAAGTAAAAAATGTAAATTTCCTCATTTATTTCATTTCCTTAAATATCTCCCTTGAATTTATTAGTACTCCCTCCGTCCCATTTTATATGAGGTAGTTTGACTCGGCACGGAGTTTAAGAAAGAAAGGAAGACTTTTAAAACTTGTGGTCCAAAATGAATGATAGAAATTTGTGTGGTTGTAAATCATTTCATTAAGGGAAAAAAAGACATTTTATAGTCAAATTGTTACTTAAAATAGAAATGTGTCTTTCTTTTTGGAACTGACTAAAAAGGAAAGTAAGTCACATAAACTGGGACAGGGGTATCATTTTTCTCCTCTCTTTTTTTCTTTCTAAATAAGTTTGTCTAACATACTCGACAATCAAAAAAAATTCTTATATATTATGAGTCTTAAATAAGAAAGAAAATCACATAAAATATTCTCATATTTTTATTTAGAAATCAAATAAAATCTCTTCACTTCATTTTCAACCATTAAAAGTTATTATACAATTATGACTGCTTTTTTTTTTTGTTAACATTATGACTATAAGTGCATTCAAATTACTATTTTATATTTTATCCTTTCAAATTCACTATCCGATGGTCAATTTACAATTATATATATTATTTAAAATTTATCGTTATCTAACAATAAATTTAAATAATATGATACAATAAAATTTATAGAACAATTAAAATAAACATATATTTAAATTAACAATATAATATAATAGATAGTAACCATCCAAATAAGGTGTAATATTTTAGAAAATGCAACCAACCAACACAAAAGTTCCAACAATAATTATTTATCAATTGTATGTATATTGCAAAATAATATTCATCTATACACTAATAAATTTATAACCGCGCGAAGCGTGGCTATATTCACTAGTTAGTATATATAGTTAGCCTCTGAAAACATTAGGAAATACTCTTAATAAATTTTAATATCTATTAAGCAAATGGACAGGAAATAAAATTCCCTAACGAAATTTTAGTACAACTAGACAAAATATAATACAAAAGATAGAAATGTTAGTCTTTATTTATTTAGAGTTTAAAAGCTTGATACTTTATCTCAACAACTTATTTGGGTGAGAACACTGTTTTCAAAAACATTTTTAGGATAAGTTTCGAGGTGGGGCGTATCAAAAACGCTACACAGCGTAAATTGAAGATGTAGATCCATAGAGCGTTTAGAATTTGGGGAATAAACTCCAAGCATTAAAATGTACGCCCTGGGCGTTATTTTTTATTTTTTTGGGAGGGGGGGAAGGGGTATGAATTTTTTTTGTTGCTTTAAATCATATTTTTAATTATTGGTGTAGTGATATTTCTCGAATAATAATTGTAATACTTTTTTCTTCATTATTGGTTATTATTACATTTCTCAAATAAAAATTATTGATATTTTTTCTATATATTATATGTTATTTATTAAAATTTATTTGTAAAATAATTGAAGATTTTACGTTTGCTTATTTTCTTAATAATAAATTATAAAATTGAGCTTCGTAGATCCATAAGACTTACCCTTCATGTCTCGGAGCTTAGATCTCGCCCCATACTACATAAAATGCCTTGCCTTTGAAAAAACAGGGTGAGAAGATGATCATATTCAGTTGGGTATAATAATATGCCAACGAACGTATATGGGTAAATATTATTCGAAGAAAGGAGCATCATATAGTATATTGAACTTGAATTGTGAGTAAATCCTAGAGGCATAGTTTCTAATGTACAATTTTTTTGGAAACTTATGGAAGCACATAAGAATATAATAAAAACAACGTTAGCCTCTAGACATTACATAGAACGCCTCTTGATATAAAAAATGATGAGTATGATTTGGGAAGAAGTTAACTGTACATATTAGTATTACACATAAGAATTGAATTACATACTAACCTGTTAGGAAGTAACAATCCAAGAAAAACAACAATAATCCAAGCAAGCATCAATATTCAAAATTGATTTTACAAGAGAAGAGATGATTCGGTATGCAAGAAAAAAAGTTTCCTTCGATCAAGAGCTTCGAGTTATATTGTAATGGGAAAGAGGGTTCCAGAGTTGTGATCAGGAAGCGAATTGTGAATAAGGCAGATCGATGACGATATCAACTAGGCAATCAAGGAATATTTTTCCTAATATGACAGACAATGCAAAAATCAGGCCAACAGGGAAAGTAAAGCTACCCCATTAATTAAGGAAAGAAAATCAAATCATGTAGTGAAGTACTATTCTATTCCACATAGGGAAAATCATGCTCATAATTTGTCCATCAATAAACAACCTAGAATAAGGTTTTACCAATTAATTTACGAATCCACAAACTAAACCTATTCCTATTGATTTGACAAAAACAAACTTAATAACCAAAATGCAAGATTCACAGTTAAATCCCGATTAAGCCGATGGTCTGAAGCCATAAACATTAAGCAACTGAAAATCTAAACAACAATGAATTAATTAGAAAAATATTCATACCAGGCAAACCCATACATATATCTTGGAGCTTTAACAAGAACCTAGTGAAAAGTTTGTGAGTTTTTGGGTGAAATCATCCCTCAACGATAACTCAAATATAATGTATAAATATTTCAACACTTATGTATTGTTGCAAGTTAATTTACTTGATCATTCCAAAAACATATAAACTAACAACATACATTATTTAAATTATGGGAATGAAATATTTATTTCCTATCCATATCATTATTCATTTTAGGTAATTTTGATCTTCTCGGCGTGGATAAGACATGATCAATTTTTTATTGGTTCAATCAGTTTCTTAAAAAAATAGATGGAAGGTTGGATCTTGTTACTTTTTGGATAGTGCAATAATGTTTTTTGTTCACTTATATAACACAATGATGTATTTTAGGTTTAAGTCAAAGAATTTGACTTCAGAACATTCTGGTTAGTCCGACTTTTGAACCACGACATTTCAACGTTGTCATGTTGGGAGGGAGGTAGATGTGAAAAGAGAGGAGTGAACATTGGGTGGGGGGGATAGAGAAAGATGAGGGTGGTCGCTGGTGGCGATGGGAAGAAAGTGAGACAAGAGGAGAGGGATAGTAGAGGAGGGGCAGTGTCAGTAGTGTTTTCACACATGAGCAACGGCAGTGGTGGTGGTTCACCACTAGTTTCTAATGGAGAGGGAGTCATGTGGAACTAGAGAGAGGAGAAGAGAAGGTGAGGGCGTTGAGAATTGGTGCGGAGGAAAAACAATTAATTTATGGATTTGGGGATTTTGGGTAATTAAGAATAGGAAAGGGAATAAATAATATAGTAAAAATCTATCCATAAATGATGACTTTCATATAAAAGAAATACACATCTCATTAAATTATACCTATATATTATATACTTAGCAAATACGTAAGAATTTGAAAGTATGCTAACCATTATTTCAAAACGAGGATCGATGAGATAAATAACAATTAATGAAATAATAATAATAATAATACTAATAATTTAGTAAATTATGCATACTAGACTGTATAATTAATTAGATAAAAATTAAATATAAATTTAAGGAGATGATAAAATAAATAGATTTTAAAATGCATATTTAATCAAATAGCAATCTAAAAATGGGTTATATATCGGTCAAAATTGGGTTTCAACATAGTTCATCGGGTGCCTTTGCCGTGGTTCGAGTATGAGGTCGGCCATTTCAGTTTTGGATTATATTTAGCCTTAGGGATATCATTAGGTCTTTTGTGTCCTACGGGCTTATGGGGGTCTTTTTCGGTTATTTTCCTTTCAATTGCACATAGTGTACTTTCTGGGATTATGCAGATCTAGTTAGGTTATAGTTACGTTCTTTACTTTATCTCTCCACTTTGTGTTAGATTATTGTGGTGCATGGTTAGGCTTATCACTATCCGTCCTTTCTTCTGATTCCTAGTTACTGTTCTACTTCTTGCTTTACATTTTGTACTTACGTTCCAAGCCCATTCAGACTATGATACCTACTAGATTCCTGTTGTTTTGCTACTCATGCTACATTCTACATTTCTTTATCTAGATACAAATTCTAGTGCCATCTGACATCATTGTTCTTGTGTAGTAGCGGGGACATTCAAAGATCGAAGGTGAGCGGATGGCGTCCTAGTTTTACTCATCTCCATCTGTTTATAGTTTTTGGTTGTTGTTATAGTTGCCTTCAATGTTATGAGTGACTAAAGGTGAGAGATTCCCCTTTCTATGTGAAGTAAGCTAAAGGATGAGAACAAACATGATAAAGAAGTATGATGACCTAAATGTGGTGCTTAGCCTAGGTAGGATTATGGGCTCTCATCTATGCATTGCATAAGTATGACTTGAAGGTTACTTAGAAGTGTCTCTTATGATATGGAGGTCTAAGTAGTGACCATGTTATTAATATGTGGTATTTCCTATGTTATTGAATTATGCCTTATGTTGACTTATGCTCCTATTATGCCTACGTTGAAGATTATGCTTATGATTATGTTATTGTCACTTATGCTTATGACTTATGCTTTATGTTGGCTAACCCTTGTGTTATGCTCTAATGATGTCATGCTAGCTAACATATTTAGCACATTTGTACTAACGCATACTCTTGCCTACATTTTATTCAAATGTAGGATTCGGCGACATTGATTTCCATTCTTGAAAATAGGTTTCTAGAAGTGCAAATGAGTTAAAGATTTGGTGAGTCTTCATAGCTTCGAGGATAAATCCACCATTTCCTTTATGTCTTTTCTTTATGTTTGAGAAAATTGTATGGGCGGTGTCCCAAGAGTTTATTCAAAGTTGTATTAGATGGTTTGAGACAAAGTATAGTGAGACTTCCGCTTGAATTTTATAAAGACTTTGATTGTATGGAAAAAGTTTTAAAATTTCCGCAATTTCTGTTATCGTATGTTATGATATGCTAAGGGCTTGTATGAGACCCCTTCGGGGTCAAGTACGCCATGTTACATCTAGGGTGTACCCCTGAGTCATGACAAACTTGGTATTAGAGCACAAGGTTTAGAATGGTTCTAGAATTGTCTCAAATCACGTCTAGTAGAGTCTTGTTCATAAATCTGAAGCGCACCACATTTATGAATAGGAGGCTATTGGATGTTTAGAAAGCTTCACTTCTTCATTCTTTAAGTCATGCTATAGAGTTTAGCTCTAGTAGGTCTAATTCTTGCCCAATGATTTCCAGGATATGGCTAATACAAGGGCAAATGCTAAGCGGGATGAGGAAGAAAATGTGGACCAAGAGGCTTCTCCACAAGCTCCTCAAGCTCCAATTGATCCTCTAGTTGAGAATGTCACTCATGCGTAGTTTAGGTCTACTATCCAATTGTTGGCTAAAGCCTTGGCGGCGCAATCCAATAGAGAGGTTGTAGCTCCAGCAAACCCAATAAGAGGGATGGCTACTTCTAGAGTTAGAGAATTTTTTAGGATGAACCCTCCAAAGTTTTATGGCTCCAAAGTGGAAGAGGATCCTAAAGGGTTTTTAGATGAGGTTTATAAAGTACTTGCTATCCTGGTGGTGTCTTAAGTAGAAAAAGTGGAACTAGCCGCTTACCAATTAAAGGATGTTGCTCAAATATGGTATGAATAATGGAAAGATTCTAGGCCGATAGAAACGGGCCTAATAGAGTGGGAAGTGTTTAAACTAGCATTTCTTGATAGTTTCTTTCCATGGTAGTTGAGGGAGGCTAAGTTAGAAGAGTTTATCGACCTTAATCAAGGTAGCATGAGTGTTAAAGAGTATGCATTGAAATTTGCTCTATTGTCTAAGTATGCTCCATCTATGGTAGTGAATCCGAGGGATATGATGAGTAGGTTTTTTACGGGTGTGCCCGAATCGGTTGAAGAAGAATGTCGTACGACAATGCTTGTGGGTGACATGGATATCTCTAGGCTTATGGTGTATGCCAAACAAATGGAGGAGTCAAAACTTAGCAAAAAGAATAGGGAGATAAATAGGGCTAGAACTAATGAGGGGAACTTTTCTAATGCTAAGTCTGATGGACAAGGTAGGCCTAAGTGTAAACAAAGGTATTCCGGTCAATATTCTTCTAACACCCCTAGGTTTGACCAAGAGAAAGGTAGTGGGTCTCCATTTCCTAAGGCTACTAGCACCAAGTGTGGAAGGAATTATTATGGTAAGTGCCTAGCCGGCATGGATGGTTGTGGAAAGAGTGGGAATAAAATGAGGGATTTCTCGGTGCTTAAGGCCAAGGGAAGGGAGGATAAGCATGTTGCTCCTAGTGGTCCGTATGAGAATGCTCAAAAGAAGAATAGGTTTTACGCTCTTCAAGCTAGAGATGAACAAGAGTGACTTCTGGTATGTGTTTTATGGTTTCTTAGATTTTGGTATTTGTTTGGTCTTTTGTGACTTGATATTTGAAACTTGAAATTGTTTTTAGTAAGAATGATGTTTAGAAATTTTCGTTTAGGCTTTCTCCCAAGGGGGAGATAGTGTGCCGAGATAGAAAATTCATTGTGTGCTTATGTGTTCCCATGATCTCCTTATATGATGCATGTTCATGAAAAAGCTTGAAACTTGATAAAAATGACTTATGTGCATAACATTCTTCATGTTGTAGTGCATTGAGTATGAGTTGCCTAGTTAACTTCATAAGATGAATAAATGAGCATGCCTTAGTTGGAGTTGAGAGTTTCCTCCATGAATAAATGTTTTTATAGAGTAAATTGCATATAGGCTCCATGAGTGTATGTTAAGCATGTTGTGACTAGGAGATGGTAGTTCCTCCTTGAACATGACTAGTTATGAGAATTTCTTGCATCTTGGTTTGTTAGATGTAGTTCCTACTTCCTTGTGTTGCATTGAGTTTGTCTAGCTTGGAGTGGAATTTTTCTCCTTGGTTGTGTGCATTTAGATGTGTTTCATGCATGATGGGTTGCTAATCTAGAGTCATGACCCTAAGATGTGCCTAAAGTGTCATTTGAGGACGAATGTTCCCAAGGGGGAGATATTGTAACACCCCAGAAACTAATAGGCTAAACTAGAGACTTATGTTAGGGTTCTAGAGTTTGATATGAGGGTTAGAGTCATAGATAAGACTTCCCGTACTTAGCATGAGGGGTTTAGGGGTTAAACGTCAAGGTACGTGTTACACCCCGTAGTTTAGTATACCATCTAGGGTTTAGTTGAGGGCAGCATAAGTCAAGGCCAAAAGGCAAGTGCCAAGGCAAAGGGGTAAGGCCCAAGCTAAAGGCAAAGACTGCCCCAACCTTGGCAAGCACTTCCCCAACTTCACGGACACCACCACGACTAGTGATCTTGACCATGGATCGTGGGAGGCCTCGTGAAGGTGCCTTATCCTTGAGGGAGGAAAGTCCTTGGGGCAAGGGCACTGGACCATGGACCACGGGCCACTTCACGATCAGTGGTGAACACCACGACCCATGGGAAGGCTCATGCTCATGCCATGGACTTTTAGAGGCCAAACCAAGTGGCCTAGATACTTCTCCAAGGACCACGAGCAGGACCACGGTCACTGGTGAGGACCACGACCTGTGGTGCCTCTCGTGAAGCCTAGACAGTAGGCTGCCAAGTGGAGGAGTTTTTAGGAAATTCCAAATTAGGTATATATTGAATGGGGTCGTTTTGCCTAGTCTTAAAACACCTATATGCAATATTTTAACCCTTTAACCACCCAATTAAGTGATTATTTCACAAGACCCAAATCAAAACCCCAAAATACTCTCCTCTCAAATATTTCTCTCTCTAAGACTTGAAGAAGAAGATAGAGCTTGAAGCTTAGGTCAAGAACAAGACTCCATTGTTGCAATCTTTGTAAGACTTTGTATCCAAGGTATGTTATCTTATTCATCTACGGATTCTTCCATCCATAGAGCCCCCTAGATTTCCCCTAATTGATGAAGAAAATCCCTAATTCTAGCTAGGGTTTCTTGCTATATTATGGGTAGCGTTGGGTATGATTCCAATTGAGTGGATAGTACTTGTTTATGATTTATTTAGCATTGAATCATGACTTATTGATGATATTACATATTTTCCATGGTTAACCCTAGTCTAATTGATGAAATTGAAGAATGTGGGTTTATGCCTTGCGAAGTGAAATTGAGGATTCTTAGGTGATCTTCTAGAATAGATGCCATGTATAGTAATTGTTCAAGAATAGAAGTATGTAAACATGAATTGAACAAGATTATAGTATATATGAAGGATCATGACTAGTAATGATTGAGATTGGGGCTATATGATGATATATGACTAGAATTGATTAAAGATGAAACTTGTGATTAAAATGCCTTGTGATCTAGTTATTAATGAGAATTGTATGAAGTAAAGCCTTGAGTGTAAGGCCGATAGTCATGAATGTTGATCATTAGGTCTTTGAGGGTAAAGCTAAGGTGATGAATTATATATGTTAAGGCTTTGAGATTAAAGTATATATGAGAATAGAGGTCTAATAGGTAGAATTGTGGTGAAAGGCCTATACTCACCTAATCTACCTTATGAGTTCTTGAGTGTATGAAGTGATAGAATCACTTGAACATGGATTGATTTCCAAGGACATTCTTCCATGAGACATGAATGTTAAGCAAGGCGTAATAGTGAATCTAGAGGTGTATGCTTGGCCCCAAGTGGATATTGACAATGAGATGGAGTGTCACACAAGGTAAGGTCCAGGCTCCAAGTTGAAAGGAGAACCACACCTAGTTTATGTGAGATATATAAAATTTAAAGGGATAACTCTCACATAGTCGAGTCCGAGTTTTCCCAATGTTAGGTCTCATGAGAGGGAAGCCTTCACCTAGTGGAGTTAGGGTTGAAATCTCTGTATCCTATGAACAAACACTTGCTTAAAGAAGTACTTCCTAGTGTTCATAAACATTAATAGACTTAGACATGCTTAAGGAAGTATTTCATAACCATCTTAATAGTGAACTTATACATGCTTGAGAAGCATCTCATAGTGTTCAAATTAATAAGGAACTAAGGGTATGCTCAAGGAGTGTTTCATAGTGTTCCAAGGCTTAAAGAGGGGGACTAGTCTCCAACTAAGAAGCATGCGTATGAGGACCTAAAGAATTACTTAGTGTGGGTAGGATTATGGGGTCTTATCCCTGCATTGCACACTTATAACTTATGGTTACTTAAAAAGTGTTCTCTTATGTGATGTATGTTTTTAATGGATTGTTGCTATAGTTGCCTTCCATGTTATGAGTGACTAAAGGTGAGATATTCCCTTGTATATGAGAAGTAAGCTAAAGGATCAGATCAATTATGATAAATAAATATGATGGCCTAAAACTGGAACTTAGCCTAAGTGAGATTATGGGGTCTCATTTATGCATTGCACAAGTATGACTTGAAGCTTACTTAGAAGTTTCTCTTATGATATGGAGGTCTAAGTAATGACCATGTTATGAATATGTGGTATTTCCTATGTTATTGGATTATGTCTTTTGTTGACTTATGCTCCTATTATGCCTATGTTGAAGATTATGCTTATGATTATGTTGTTGGCTAACCGTTGTGTTATGCTCTTATGATGTCATGCTAGCTAAAATATTTAGTACATTTGTAGTAATGCATACTCTTGCCTACATTCTCATCAAATGTAGGATTCAGTTACATTGAGTTCCATTCTTGAAGATAGGTTTCTAGAAGTGCAAAGGAGTTGAAGATATGGTGAGTCCTCATACCTTCGAGGATAAAGCCACCATTTCCTTTGTCTTTTTTTTTAGGTTTGAGACTATTGTATGGGCTGTGTCCCAGGTGTTTATTCAAGGTTGTATTAGATAGTTTGAGACAAAGTGTAGTAAGACTTCCGCTTGCATTTTATAAAAACTTCGATTGTATGGAAAAAAGTTTCAAAATTTCCCCACTTTTCTATTATCTTATGTTATGATATGCTAAGGTCTTGTATGATACCCCTTCGGGGTCAAGTACGCCATATTACATCTAGGGTGTACCCCTGGGTTGTGACATCTTCATTTCTCGAATAGACCAATATATCATCAATGAACACAATCTAAAACATGTCAAGGTATTGTCTAAATACCTTATTCATCAAATACATAAACGTCGCCGAAAAATTACTCAACCAAGATGACATTACTAAGAACTCATAATGACCATACCGAGTTCGGAAAGTCATCTTGGGAATATAATCTTCCTTCACCCTTAATTGGTGATTACCCTACCAAAGGTCGATCTTAGAAAAGTAGCTTGCTCCTTAAAGTTGGTCAAACAAATCATCTATCCTTGGGAGAGGATATTTATTCTTAATGGTAACTTTATTCAATTGGCGGTATTCAATACGCATACGAAGTGAACCGTATTTCTTTCTAACAAAAACTATTAGAGCACCCTATGGAGAGATACTTGGTCGGATGAAACCCTTATCCAACAAATCTTTCAATTGCTCCTTTAATTCTTTCAGTTTTGCAGAGGAGGGATAGAAATAGGTTGCGTATCTGGGAGAATATCTAAACCGAAGTCTATTTCCCTTTCTTGAGGAATACCAGGTAAATCATCAGGAAAAACATCCGAAAACTCATTCATAATAGGGATCGACTCGAGAGTAGGGGTCTCGGAATCTATATCTCTCACCCTAACAAGATGGTATATTCAACCCTTAGAAATCATATTTCTTGCCTTAAGACAAGAAACAAACTAACCCTTAGGCATAGAATTTCCCCTTTTCCACTCTGATAAGGCTCAACTACACCTCATCCAATACTAGGTGTAGGCGATTGTAATCTAATATAAATCCAACAAATAATTGGGGTCGATCCCATAGGGAGTGATACGGTAGAGAATTCAGTTACGAAGTTATAAACATGGTCTAATCAATTGTAGGAATAGAAATTATCGAAGTCATTTAGGTAAATCAAAAGGGTTGACAACAAGTGTCAAATGGGGTTTAAGGTTTGTCAGTTAACAACTATGTAAATCAGGGGAGTAATCAAGTAGATAAGGTATACTTGGTGATGTGATCGATTAAAGGCTAATTTCATTATATAGGTAATTATAGTTTACTAAAAATTGTTGAACTTAGTGGGTAGGCTAGACTATAGGTGTAATAGCTTTCTCTCGAAAAACTATTATGATTCAAGCGAGTTCTCTCTAACCTCGACAACCAAAACAATATAAACATCACAATACCTCAATTAATCTACTCTCTCGAGCTAGATTGGTAGGATCGAGCTTAGAGTCACTCTCTCGAGATGAATCAACAAATACCCAATCACCACAATCATCAATCAATAGCCTTAGTTCTAAAACCTCTTTCTCAAGAAAGCTCATAACACTAAGTTAGAATTGCATTTGCAACTACAATTCTTGGGTTTATACATAACTATCAATTAAACCCACTTCAAATCAGCATTTAAATTAGTAAACAACAATACCCATAAGCTAATTAGATCAATTAATCAGATAATCACACCCCCAAGACTGGGGTTTTATCCACACATCATAAAAAGTAAGAAATCAATACCAATTATGTTCTCCACAAGCTAGGTATTAATCTCTGAGTCTTTACAATGCTTAAATTCAGCTCCAAATCCAAAAGACAACTCAAAATCCACTAGAAAACTCCTAAAAACTAAGAAAAGTAATGTCCCGTACGAAAGTTAAGAGTTCAACAATGGTAAAACTAATTAGGAAATGATTGGCCTTTTCCGGATTCCCATTTTCTGTGTTTGAAAAATAATTTATACATTTTTGGAGTTTTACCTTTTAGGGTCACTCTATGGAGTTAATCGAGCATCGCCGATCAAGTCGGTGATGCACCAATGGCTCAATTCCATTGCCGATTTGCCTTGACTCTTTATCGTTCAGACCCTGTAACTTTAGGTAATCAAATTTTGGGTCGCCGATCCGTTCGGCGGTTCGCCGAAGATCCAAATCCATTGCTAAGTTGGCTTCTCCCTAGGGCTGGAAATATGGAACTTTAGGTGAGCTGAAGTGCAACTCGGCGAGTTGTTGAGTGGCTTTGGTGATCATCAACTTTTACTATCTTCAACCTTTTTCATCTTTTTCGCTCTTCTTTTCCCGGTAATCTCCTTGCCTTGCTTTTTTGCCTTTATATCTGACAATTAGCATTAAGACATAAGTTTAGAGCACAACATAGGTATCAAGGACACTAATTATATGAAAATAAAGAGCCCTAAGTAAGTCGAAATCCCAAACTCATCAATACCCCCAACTTAAACTTTTGTTTATCCTCAAGTAAAACACAAGATCAACTATCTCAAGAAGGATGTCTACAAACAGTGCTACTCAAGACTCAACACGAATGCACACAAGAGGTTCAAACTTCGCATGCAATGTTCAATTGTGCACTCTAAGTTTCAAATTGTGATTAACCATCATCAAATAGAACTCAAACTCACAATGCTTGCTTCAAATGCAAATTCAAGCTCAACAAAAGTGTTCAAATGCACTCACACAAAGAATGATTCCATGCTCACAGATAATTCATCAACAATTAATAATTTCATAAGCAAATACACCTCTCACACTCCCAAAGATGAACACATGCATGACTCTACCCATATGCTTGCTCTTATTTTCCAATCAACATTATTTTCAGCTCACTCTAGATCACAAAGGCATTTCAAGGCTTGTAATGGGTCTGAGTGAAAAGGTATAATTATTTTGGTTTGGTGATTCTACCTTCATGAAGTATGGCTTACAATTCACTTTTTCTCCTTTTCTTTTACACTCTATGATGATTAAAATCCACCCTATTATTCATTTAAGCATGACTCATTGGATACCCCACTTCTTTTGCTCCTTTTACAAGCTTTATTTCACAAACTCTTCTTTTTTCAATCTCTTTCTATTTTTACATTTCTCTTTTCTTCCTCTCTTTTTTTTACATGGAGGGGTTCCATCTTTTTCAACATCATCCTTCAAAGGCAGATTTTTCACACTTCTTGATTTTCCTTTTTTTTCACCACACCCCCAACTAAGGCTTTTGGCTTAAGTTGGATATTCAAATGAACCAATACTTCATGAAGGCTATAGGTAATGGGACAAAAAAGTCAAAATTGTTCAGGTTTCTTCCAAAGAAAAGGATAGGTTCAAATGGTGCCAAGCTAGGTTTGCCTAAGATCATCTCAATCGCTTGCTTTCATCAATCAATTGGACTAACGAGGCATGCTCTAGGTATTACCAAGCACATAATTCAAGAAAACCTCACCACACATGGCATTTGACATAATTATCAAACTAGACCCTACCATTTTCTGCTAGCGTGCAACGATCATCACATCAGATCAACTCGACAACCGACTAGTCACAATGGGATGCTAAGAGTTCACATATGACTTATGTAACTCAATTTGCTTAATCGGGGTCGTACACTCATATCGTTCAATGAAGAGCACTATTCAATTCATCGGTATTGATCACAACCAACACTAAAAAATTCAAGAGAACAATCACAATCAAACACATCAAGAGGTGGCAATTTTAAAAAATGGGTTAAAACCAATATTCACATTTTAAAAAATGGACCAACTTTATGGATCAAAGACCAATATATATATATATATCAACACAAGATAAAATCCAACATTCACAAAATAAAAACAACAAATATCCACAAAACAACCCAAAAGAGGTAGGTATAGAAATACCTCACCACACAAAACTAAACTAGTAGTTGTCCTCAAATGCACAGTAATAACAAACACTACAACAAATTTGGCCTAAGGCCACATCACTTCTAGACAACACTTCAAAAGTGTTGCCAAGAGTGTATGTGGGAACGTTGTCAAGGTGTGGCATTTGGACATGCCTTTTGGCCATAAAAACATTGGCAACACTTATAAAGTGTGCTCTTTAGTAGTATATACTACACTTTATATGCGTTGCCGAATCATAATACAATTGGCAACGCCTAATTACAGTTTTTACTACATTTTTAAATTGTGCTATTTTTATAATTTTAAATACAACACTTCATAAGCGTGCCCTAATAATTCTAATAAAATTTCTAGTAAAATAATAATATTCCCTCAATGTATCTAATTTCCCCCCAATTTATATAAGGCAAAACTCAAAATTCACTATGCCCTATCTTCCAACAAAGTCTGAAAGGAAAAAATTACTAATAACACGCTAATATTTTCCCCCAAATCAGAGAGCAATGATAGGAGGGTTTCTTCGCCCAAATAACTCATAATATTTCATCGGGAAATAGTTGCAGTGTTCTCCCTCGCTTTGTACCTTTGTGGAATCATGTAGTCTTCTTTTACTTCCTTACAAGTTGAAAGGTAGAAATTTCTTCACTTCCTTAAATTATTGAACTCTGAAATTAGCTGTAGATAACAGGTAACATAACTGCTTGAACTAGATTTATGGATCCCCGTGGAAGAGAGTATTTGTTGATGTCGGATGAGATAGTGAACAACACCACAACAAGCATGTATCCTCTGTTCGTTTGAAGCATGACCCAAGATGGATTATTCAAAAGGTTTTGTTTGATACTTATGTAGATTTAATGACCCTTTTATGTAACTGATTTTTTTTTGTGTGGGTAGTGGTGTATTTGATTCTTTTAAAATTTTAGGTTGTGGAGGATAAATCCCCAAACATGAATATTATGTCTTCTTAATCTCTAATTTTAGGATTACTGTATGTTGAAGGTATACCATCTCTTTAATAGTTTCCAAAACCACTCTTTTTTTATACAAATTAAATTAATAATATAATTATATTAAACTTTGTGGTCTTCGCCATGACAAAGGTGTGCCATACAGAAAATAAAGGGAAAATTTAAAATAGGGGACATTTGTACTTATTTTGTTTTCTCAACTTAGACGACCAGTGCGGTTGTTCTAATTAAGTTATTCTGGGTAAAAGCTACTAACTAGTTTTGTTGAAATGATTTTCTCAATCATGGAATGCTTGAACTGGACATATATTATAAAAGTTGTGGTGGAAAACAAGTCTTCTGGTTGAAACTCTGATGTGTGTTGCATCTGATGGTCAGAACTTACACGGTGTGCCTTCTAAAGTTGCAAATCTTTTTTCTACCTCTTCACACACCATGTACTCCCTGTTTCTAATGTATAAGTTTCCAACATATCATGTATTACATAAAAAAGAAAGAATAAAGTCAAGGGTGCACAATTCTTTTGAGATACAAGAGATTTTCTGTCGCAGTAGAATTAGTATGATTGTTAATACCTTAGACTTTGGGTTCATAGCTATTCATTCCACATGCAGCTTATTGGTATGTTTCCCTAGAGGATCTTGAGCCCTTGTGTATCTCTGTGAAACTTCTACAATGAGCTTGTCCTTCACTTGTAGGTTAATAACTTGATATTTAGTATGCCAAACTATATTGCTTTTTTAAATGATTATGTATGCATTGTGATGAAGTGTATGTATGTCTTAGCTAATCTTTGCTTCACAATATTTATGTTTGATGTACTATCAAAATAGTCAATGGACTGATTTCCCTGAGAACATTATGTCAATGGCAAAACAAGATCTCTTGATAGAGAGATCTGCAACGGAGGTGGTTTTCAATCGTAATAACTGTGTGCTAGATTTCTTTCATATGATGATATTGGACCTGAAGTTAGGTATACAACAACCTATTACATGGATGGATGAAACAGACAAGTGATTTTTCCTAGAAATCTTTGCATAATGCGATGAGCTTCATGAGTATTGTCACTATGCAGACAATGACTGCGTAGACATGGATTCTAAGACAGAGGGTTCCATTGATCTGGAGTTGCGGCTAGAGATTGAAGTTAATGGGGGCAGATATATCAAGTTCGAAGGAATCTAGTAGAGAGTCCAATGCTAATGTTGAGCAACTGAACTTTTGTCACGAACCTGCAGCAAAAATTGCACCGCATTGTAGAAGTTGGTGATAATTATGTCAGAATATCATAAACGAAAGCCAAGGACAACTCTATGGAAAATTAACAAATGGTGGAAAATGTTGTCGGCAGTCACGACTCTAAGTGGGAACATATGGGCCCTGAAGTTGTGAGTGAGATGTTACTCAAGGGTATCAGTTCACCTGCAAGTGCAAATATAATTGAATTGCAGCGTATTTCAAGTACTTTCATTGATGTTCGAAAGGAACTCTTTCAAAAGAAGGTGGAAATTCCGAGAAAGCATCATGGGGATGCCCTTCTTAGTTATGCTTGGCTTCCTTCTTCGAAAGGAATGATTACGAGTATTATGAAGTTTGGGCTTGCTAATTGTTATCCATCCAGAACCAACTCCAGTTATGGCATTGGTGTTCATCTTTTCCCTACTATTTGTAGTGAGATCAGGTAGTGTTGTTTCCACCTTGTTATTTTCAGTCAAACCGGTTTTTTGTGCATTATGAACAAAGTTAAAGGAGGACAATACAAGTGAATTTTAGAAACAAGTTCTTTCGGCCAGTAGAGCGTGCAATGATACGTCAACTATATTTTTCTGAAAATAGTTGGGTAGTGACAACATTCACAGACCTCAAGGTTAGGAGGGGGGTATCTGAAACTTCCATATAGTTTTGCTAGTAAAATGGGCTGAATGATTGTTGTTGTGTATGCCTCTGCCTATATTCTATGCTGATACAGATTTTGAAAAGTAGGACGAGTCTTAAGATTATTGATTTCATTTTTTGTTTAGTCAATTTACAATTTCCCTAGTGTTTATCATCAATAATAGAGGAATATCAATTCAAGTTTGTCAGTTACTGGTTTCTGGATTATTTTTTTGGTATGGTACCTGTCCATTTCCTGAACGATAATTAGTTTGAACTTTCATAGAAGATCCTTCTTGTTGGTATTCCGATTTTAATAGTAAGACTGGATTTTTTTTGGTCCAGTCAATGTCAATGATCTCCCACATTATTCTATCCATTTAATTAATTACATGGTGCTTGTCAAATTTACAAGCCTGGCTTGTAAAATCTTCAAATAATTACATGTGTTTATATATATAGCTGTTGCAATCTGCTATAATATAGTGATGGAAAATTTGGAAAGAGTTGATAACACAGCTTTGTCAATCGTTGTCCCATCTTGTACTTTTGTTAGGAAACAATGTCTTTTGTTCATTTTATTGCTCGTGATCCTTGTTCTCCTTCACATCATTATTCTCAATGTTTAAGTCCATCATATCCTGTACAGCAAGGTTATTGAACATGTTGTTCTCATGTTTGCTACTGTTAACGTCCAAATGTTTTTTTTCCTCCATCTTTTTTAGTTGTTTGTTCACTTGGTTAGTCTCCTTCTCATTTTTTGCCTTTTCCTTTCTTCTTTTCCACATATTTCCAATCCTCTTCTATTTCACTAGTTAAGGCCTCTAGATCTTTTTGGCAGTTCATATCCATATGCATCTCATTTTACTGAAGCAAACTCTGATTATCAGAAAAGGTTTCAACAGAAAAACTCCGGATTTTGTGTGGTCCCTTTGATTCTATGCTTGTCATTGTTGTTCTCTTTTTGGGATTCAACTTCATTAATATTTGCTTTGTTGAAGTTTTTTTATTAATAGTAGTACAAGATGTAACAATGACTGAATACTATCATGGTTAATAGCTCTAATGATATCATTTAAAAAAAATAAAAGCTAAGTCATCTGAGATGTTGTTGACGTCTGTCACTAACAACAACTTATTTTCCTTTGTCTTGGTGTCTTGGTGTTTGCAGTAGAGTATCTTGGTATTTTTGGAGTTGAGTTTCCTCTTTTCCATCATCCTATATAGGATTTATAGATGTCTTATGAACTGCAGTGGTATCTAATGTTGCGTCGATTTTTGGGGATGTAGAATTTAACACTCCTTAGCTGTGAAGTGGGACACTCTTTTAGGACTCGAGTACTTGCACTGAATTATCTCAGGATCAAGCTGCGAGATTAGTCCTAGTAGAAGTGTCTGCTGAAATAAAATGTGAAATAGCTTTGCATTTTTCTATGTAGTAAGATAACGATGTCTAGTTATGAGTATTTAATCATTTGGAGGTCAATCATTAGTAATTTCAGCACATCTGGAAAGAAAATAACATAACAATTAGGTTTACTTGGAAGCAACTCATATACACTATGACTACCCATGAAGATACCTTTCTCACTTGTTTTAGAGAAGACTGCAATATTTCTTCCCTTTCATAATACCACTCTCTCAACTTCCACTTACTAGTACTAGGTAACCAAATAATTTTATTATAGTGATTTATTTGTGATCGAAGTAACTTGATTATATAAATATCTTTTACGATGTTAAGTAACTGTGCTGGTAAACTGAGTCTAAGATGTGTGTGGCACACCACACTTTTTCCTTTAGGAATATGGAGGAAAAAAACAAAAAGAGAAATGAAGTTCATGTCTCTTTTTTAGGTTATATAACTTAATACTTTTATTATACAAGGCCCTTCACTCCAATAGAACTTCTATAACTGTTGCAATCTTATTTGTTGTACATGGTTTGTTTTGATTGTTAATTTCATTTTAAATGTGTAGGGAAATGGAGGTGATCAAATTTGAAGGGTCGCCACAAGTCAATTTGATCTCATTGAAGTGGATGTGGATGATGAAGTGTTTTTGAACTATTGTAAAAGTTTGAATGCATTATATTTGATTTTTTGAAATATATTCATTTCTAGAATATATTGAACTATTCTAAGAGTACTTTTTGAACTATTGTGTACACATATTTAGAATATTTCTTTTTAAGTATGTGTATGTACACAAGACATGCTATCTTTTGAAGTTTATTGTAAATCTATATATTTGAATTACTTATTATCTAATTTAATGCTTGAGATTATTTATTGCAAAACAATATTGGTGTTTTTTAATTAGAAATTGTGACATATAAATATTTTATAGCCAAAATAATATTACCACACTTAAAAGTGTAGCCAAAGGACTGTAAATTGTGGTATGCACATACGTAAGGACTACACTTCAAAGTGTTGTCATACATAAGATAGTAAAGGCAACACTTTAAAATCGAGGGCAATAAGGGAGCAAAGGCCACACTTGAAAGAATAGTTGTATGAGATAGAAATGTTGCTATATGAGGTACTACAAAGAGCCACCTTTTTGCCTTTTAGGCTACACTTTTAAGCGTAGCTCATTAGGCAACACTTGAAAAGTGTCGCCTAAACTCTAAGGTTACGCTTCTTTCGGCCACCCCTGGAAAAGCGTTGCTTAAAGTAAAAAAGTGTGGCCTTTTATCAAAGGCGACAATTTTTCATAGTTTAGGCCACATTTTTCTAGGGTGGTTGTAGACATAAAATGTTGTAGTGAAAATAGTCTAAATAATAACAGAAAGAGAGTCAAAAGAATCATCCTGCCAGGCTAAGCCTTGAGTGAACTCTACATGTCAGTGACTCCATCGGTCGGGGCGTCACTGTCTGTCTCATCAACATCTTTGGCTCCACTGGAACCCACCATCGATGTCTCACTCAAAGACGCCTCTACCACTGAATGAATCATAGCCCCCTTTAGATCCTCCAAATCTCTATACATAGCTGCATCACAAGTGCCAAGATCTTCCTCATCGGTCTCAGCGTCAGACTCAGCGTCAACCGTCTCCACAGTAACATCTCCGGTCGTAGTTGCCAGAATAATCTCGAAACTAGCTGCTAAATTTGTACTCAGAATCTCGAGGATCTCCACTGTACAAAATAACATCAATAAATCGGTGGACTTTAGCTCGTCCACATCCTTCCTCAGCCGGACAACGGCTTTCAAGGCAGTCACATCAGTAGAATCACCTCGGTCCTATTCATAAGCCTCTACCTCACCGTAATGGCATCTAAAGAAAATCTATGGGCCTCTATCGACTCCCTATGCTCTCTCAGATAAACCCTCGTCGGAGACTGGGCAACAACAATAGCCTACTCAATCAACCCAGGCACATCAGCCTCTACACAAGAGGCACACACATCAGTAGATTGAGCCCGATGGCCCATCTTGTACAATATGGACGGGGTGATAGGGGGTCGGGCACTATCACCAGCACTAGTTGGAGAGGGTACAACAATAGAATGTGGTACATCAGTGGAACCTGAAGGTGCAGAAGTAGAGGGGCCAGAGGTACATCTAGGCTCACTGGCCTAAGGGGGAAGTATTGCCTCTGTCGGCAACATCACAACATTAATTATTGAGGATGTATCCATTGGTGCGGCTCTATTCCGATCAGCCTCATCCCTCATATACTCAGCCTCAATCCGTCGGATGTCAATAGAGGAAGTGGGAGTCACTTCCACATCCGTCTTCTCAATCACTGGAACATGGGCCCGTCGGCAGAGCTTAGTAATTAACACATGAAAGGGAAGATAATTTTGACTCTACTTGGACCTCATGGACATCTCCTGATCTATGATCAAAACTAAATTCAGCTTCTCCCAATCCATGATGTAGCCCAAACACGCAGCCTTCGGATGCCGGAGGATCAACTCATTATGTGAAGGCATTAAGGTACTGTTGATGAACCCAAACAAGTATCTAGAGGCCACGTTCAAATCTTTCTTCTAAATAGGTGCACCACCCTCAATCCACCATGGTGTCACATCAGAAATCAAGGGGTGCCAACCAGCCCTTCAAATCTTTGAGGGTATTCATTTGGATTTTGTCAATGTAGTAGTGCATGAAATTCATCATAAACCCGAGCGCCTTATTTATTTCTGTGCTGCACGACTTGACCTTGTTGCTCCGCACTACTACATGGTCAACCGACTTAAAACCACTGGCCTTCTGCTTCCCCTTTGGCACCAGCTCCCTGTATGCCGAATAAAACTCCCGGACCCAGTAGGATTGTAAGGGCCTCGGGGAGATGTGAATATATCAAACTTTTAGAACTTTAAGGTGCTCCACACCTCTGGTTACTGTTCTACGACTCCATCTGTAGACAACCTCTTTTGTTCTAGAATGTTCGTCAAACCATCGGTCTTTAATATGTTCAATGACCTGGGTAGAGGAACCTGAGCTGGTGGGGGAGCCCGCACTACTGCCTGAGCTGTAAGAGGAGGAGGCATAAGAGGTACTAGGATTAGAGATGGATCATTTATCTCCTTGGAGCGTAGCTCCGCTCTCCTAGCCTTTAGGAGCTGATCATCTTCTAGCTCAGTAATGGAGGCCGGAGAACTGTGCTCAGACTGACCCTCTCTCTTAGAAGTTGTGAGGTGCGTGGCATAGATTCCCTCGCTATCCAAACTCTCAACTACTAGGGTGGGCACAACAAGACCCTTTCCTTTTTCTTTTTCTTTTCCTTTTCCTTTGTTCGGAGGAAGTTTTGCCGATGCATTCTGGAATGGTGTAGCCCCTTCATTAATCACAATCCCTCCTACCCTCTTTTGGGGTGGAAAGAGGGTGGTTAATTTCTTTCGACAACCTTTGATCTAGCAATTCATGCAACACACAATCACATACCTTAGATGCAATTCAAACAAAAAAACTAAATATTATACACTGTACAGGAAAACTTGCCGAACCGTTTGGCAAGTCACCGAACCTATTCAGCAAATCAAGTCAGGCTCGCCAAATGTTGACAAGTAAAATCTGCAAAAATTCAGAATAGGTCGGCAATGTGTAGGACCTTTCGGCGAACTAAAAGTAGCTCGCCGAATGTTACAGAATAATTTCAAAAAATTAGGTGTTAAAAGAAGGGACATTCGGCGAGTCGACATGTGAACTCAGCGAGCTCAGGCATATCGCTAAATGATACAAAACACAAATCACAAAAATGCAAGAATAAAAGGAGATCAAAGGGTCTTTAGGCAAACCATCGAACCACTTGGCCAGCTCGACTCAGCTCGCTAATAGTCCAACCTGTCTGATTTTACCCCAACCTTCAATTTCTCACCCGTTGCCCACGAAAACAAAATAAAACCATTATTCTATGCAATTGATCCTAGACCCATACTACCCATGGCCTCAGAGTACTCAGACTTCCCCGATTTGGCCAAAATTGGCCAATTGATGTCTTTTGCCCTTAAGAATGACGTCAACTGCTCTATCATTGGGAAAAATCTGACAATCGACACAATTCAGGGTTACTCAGACTTCACCCACACTAGATAAAACACAAAATCAACACTACCCACAAAATTTATCATGCAAAAACATGGGGTTTCACAATTTACGGCTAATTAACAAAAAATGAAACAATATAAGAACATTCATTATCAATACAAATTAAACAAATCACCAACACACAATAAAAGTAACCAAGCAAGGATCACACATTTGAGTTCACCAAAATGTAGTGACGGGGTTCGGGAACAAACCTTAGAAGCTGACGATTGAAATGCTAGGCAAGAAAAGTATCCTAAAATCCACTCCAAGTAATTGATCCCACACGAAAAATAAGAAAAACAAGTACGGAATATGAAAATATGCGGCTATGAAAGTATAGAAGTTGAAAAGTATGAAATGAGGGAGGATTTTGAATTTTAAAATGGTTCAACCCTTTTGTGACCCTTAAGTTTGCGCGCTAGTCGGCGAGGTCACTGACGTCACCGACCCATTTGGCGATGCACCTAATAGTACTTTGGCCCTCCGAGGTTTACAGAACCTCTAGCTAGCTAGAAGGTTCAAATGGTGATCCAGATCGGGCTCCCCGACTTGTTTGGCTAGTCGCCGACCTATTCCTCGGCTCGCTTAATTGCTCTTTCTCCCTAATTTCCAACTTTTCGACCTGCAAATTCAACACCCATTATTCAAACAACAATAAGAAAAGATTAACACTTGGGTTGACTCCAAAGAAGCACCTTATTTAACATTGTGGCACAACGTGGATAAGCTTTCATGGTTCGTTCTTCAGGTTAGCCAAGGTATCACTTAGTAGAACCCCTTTTGATCTTGGGTTCAAATGATATGAGCTTTGACCCATTTGCATTTCCAGGTGTTTGATGGACACCGAGTGACAGGTAACCGTTAGTGTGGAGACGTCCTCTTTAATTTCTTTAAGCACTTTGTTCGACCCTTCAACTTTATTGAGAATTTGTGCAAGCATATCTTCAGTGTGAATGTTCTCCGGGTCAGTCCTTTGCTCTTTTGGGTTTTGACGCTCATGGGGAAGAACATATCTCTCCTTGTCACCATCCCGTTCCTTCCGATTAGTCCCACGGTAAGGCCATTCCTTGTCACGGTCTCTCCAACCGTCATCACGCTCTCTATTTCAACCTTGGTTCCCGCCCGGCCTTGGATAGTTCGGAAGGAAACCTCCTCTTTGATTTGCAAGAAAACTCGGTTCCTCATTATATAGAGCCTCAAAGTTTGCATCATCGTGGTTCAACCCTCTAACACCAACAACATTCACAACCTTAGCACCACCACCCATTACATGTTTAGATAAAGATCCATTTGGGTAATCATTTTAGCCATGTTTTCATCCCGCTCTTGGTCTTTTTCTATTTTTTACTTTGTCATTCTGAAAATCAAAGGAGACACATGATCTTCCCGAGTATACCAAGCTTGGTTTATCTCCGTCATCCCATCAAGGAGGGCTGACGCTTTCTCAAAAAGTTGCTGCATGGTAGCTCCTCGAAAATGTTGATCAGCCACGACTTTGTTCACCGAGTCTAGACTTCGATAGAAGTGTTGTAACAACACGCTGTTTGGAAGTTCGTGAGTCGGGCATTGAAGTAACAACTTCTGAAATATCAGTGACGTGTGGTGGATTGGCTCACCATCTAGACGTTTAAATCCCTGAATATTGTCTCGCAATGCCATCATCCTTGAAGGGCGGAAATATGTTATATAGAATGCTTAAGTAAGTTAATCCCAAGTTGTAATAGAGTCCCTTGGTAGGTCGTCTAATCACTTAGTTTCCTCCCCCATCAGTGAAAAAGGGAACAATCTAAATCGGACAGACTCTTAGGAGATGTTCTTAAAAGAAAAGGGACCACAAACGTCCACAAAATTCTTGATATAGTCATGGAAATCCTCATGAGCCAAGCCTCCAAACAACCCTTCCATATGCAATAGTTGCAATATCGTGCGTGTCACGTGGAACACAACATTTTCCTCAACCGGAGGTAAACGAATAGCACCTAAACCACCCAATTGAACTTCATCGACATTATTCAAATTCCCCATGTCATCTTGGTGTCCAAGTTGGCTACCGTTACTTCCGTTCACACTCATGTCGTCCTCTTTTCACAAACAGCAACCAACAAACAATAAACAAGGTAAGTCGATACAACAACAACACAAAAATATCACAATCCAAACTTCAATAAGATAATTATAAACACCACTCCCCAACAACGGTGCCATTTTCGATAACGCTCAACTACACCTCATCCAATACTAGGTCTAGGCGATTGTAAGCTAGTTTAAACCCAACAAAGAATTGAGGTCGATCCCACAGGGAGTGATACGGTAGATAATTCAGTTACGAAGTTATAAACGGGGTCTAATCAATTGTGGAAATAGAAATTATCAAAATCATTTAGGTAAATCTAAGGGGTTGAAAACAAGTGTCAAATGGGGAGTAAGGTTTGTCAGTTAACATCTATGTAAAACAGGGGAGTAATCAAGTAGATAAGGGATACTTGGAGATGTGATCGATTAAAGGATAATTTCGCTATATGGGTAATTATAGTTTACTAACAATTGCTGAATATTAGTGGGTAGGTTAGACTATAGGTGCAATAGCTTTCTCTCAAACAACTAATACGATTCAAGAGAATTCTCTCAAACCTCGACAAGCAAAACAATATAAACAACCCAATACCTCAATTAATCTACTCTCTCAAGCTGAATCAACGAATACCCAATCACTACAATCATCAATCAATATCCTTAGTTCAAAACCCTATTTCTCAAGCAAGCTCAGAACACTAAGTTAGAATTGCATTTACAACTATAATTCTTGGGTTAATACAAAACTATCAAATAAACCAACTTCAAATCACCATTTAAATCAGCAAACAACAATACCCATAAACTAATTAGAGCAATTAATCACATAATTACACCCCCAAGAATGGGGGTTTTAGCCACACATCATAAAAATTAAGAAATCAATACCAATTACGTTCTCAATAAGCTGGGTATTAATCTTCTAGTTTTAACAATGCATAAATTCAGCTTCAAATCCAAAACCCAACTCAAAATCCACTAGAAAACTTATAAAAACTAAAAAAGGTAATGTCCAAGATGAAAGCTCAAAGTTCAACAATGGTAAAATTACTCAAGAAATGACTAGCCTTTTCCTGATACCCTTTTCTCTGTTTGAAAAACCATTTATATGTTTTCAGATTTTGGCCTTCGGGGTCACTCGACGGAGTATGTTGAGCATTTCCGACCAAGTTGGCGATACACCAATGACTACTTTCCATCGCTGGTTTACCTTGACTCTTCATCCTTCAGACCTTGTAACTTTAGGCAATCAAAGTTTGTATCGCCGATCCGTTCGGGAGTTCGCCGAAGGTCCAAATACATCGTCAAGTTGGCATCTCCCCTGGGCTGGCAGTATGTATCTTTAGGCAAGCTGAAGTGCTACTCGGGGAGTCACCGAGTGGCTTTGGTGATCTTCAACTTTTACTATCTTCAGTCTTTTTCATTTTTTTCACTCCTCATTTACCAATAATGTCCTTGCCTTGCTCTTTTGCCTTTATATATGAAATTAGCATTATAACATCAGTTTAGAGCACAACATAGGTATCAAGGACACTACTTCTATGAATAGCAAGCCCTAAATGAGTCGAACTCCCAGGCTCATCAACAACCCCAACTTAAACTTTTACTTATCCTCAAGTAAAACACCATATCAATTAGCTTAATAAAGATGTCTACAAACAATGCTACTCAAGACTCAACACGATTGCACACAAGAGGTTCAAACTTTGCATGCAATGTTCAATTGTGCACTCTAAGTTTCAAACTGTGACAAACCATCATCAAAGAGAGCTCAAGCTCATAATTTTTTCTTCAAATGCAAGTTCAAGCTCAACAAAAGCATTAAAATGCCCTCACACTAAGAATGATTCCATGCTCACACATAATTTATCAACAATTAATAATTTCATAATCAAATACAAATCTCACACTCCCAAAGATGAACACATGCATGACTCTACACATAGGCTTGCCCTTATTTTCCAATCAACATTATTTTCAGCTCACTCAAGATCACACAGGTCTTTCAAGGCTTGTAATGGGGCTGACTATAAAGGTATAATTATTTTTGTCTGGTGACTTCTACCTTCATGAAGTATGGAATGCAATTCACCTTATCTCCTTCTCTTTTACGCTCTATGATGATCATAATCCACCCTATTATTCATTTAAGCATGACTCATTGGACACCCCACTTCTTTAGCTCCGTTTACAAGCTTTATTTCACAAACTATTCTTTTTTTCAATCTCTTTATATTTTCATACTTTTCTTTTCTTTCTCTTTTTTTTTTTACATGGAGGGGTTCCATCTTTTTCAACATGATCCTTCAAAGGCAGATTTTTCACACTTCTTTATTTTCCTTCTTTTTCACCACACCCCCAACTTAGAATTTTGGCCTAAGTTGGCTATTCAAATGAACCAATACTTCATGAAGGTTATAGATGATGGAGCAAAGAGGTCAAAATTGTTCAAGTTTCTTCCAAAGAAAAATATAGGCTCAAATGGTGCAAATCTAGGTTCACACTCTCACAAGGTGGTCACAAAGAGGTATAAGATCAACTTTTTTCCCACTCTTCACAAATTTTGCCGAAGATCATCTCAATCGCTTGCTTCCATCAATTAATTGGACTAACGGAGAGTTCTACGCATTACAAAGCACATATTTCAAGACAACCTCACCATACATGGCATTTTACAGAATCATCAAACAAGACCCTACAATTTTTTGCTAGCGTGCAACAATCATCATAAGAGATCATCTCGACAATCGGCTAGTCACAATGATATGCTAAGAGTTCACATATAACTTATGTAACTCAATTTGCCTCATCGGAGCCATACACTCATATCGTTCAATGAAGATCACTATTCAAGTTCTCGGTATTGATCACAATTGACACTCAAAATTTCAAGAGAACAACCATAATCAAACAAATCAAGATGGGGTAATTTTAAAAATGGGTCAAAACCAACATTCAGATTAAAAACAATGGACCAACTCTATGGATCAAAAACTAATATATATATATATATATATAAATACAAGATAAGATCCAACATTCACAAAACAAAAACAGAAAATATCCACAAAATAGCCCAAAAGAGGTTGGTATAAAAGTACCTCACCCCGCCAAACTAAACTAGCAGTTGTCCTCAAATGCACAGTAATAACAAAATAGTCTAAAAAATAACAGAAAGAGAGTCAAATGAATCATCATGTTAGGCTAAGACTGGGGTGAACTATGCATGTCAGTGACTCCATCTGTCGAAGCACCAGTGCCCGGCTTATCAGCGTCCTTGACTGCACTGGAGCCCACCATCGAGGTGTCTCTCAAAGATGACTCTACCACTGAATGGATCATAGGCCCCACAAGATCCTCCAAATATCTATACACAGTTGCATCACAAGTGCCCAACTCCTCCTCATCGGTCTCAGCCACAAACTCAGCATCAACCGTCTCCATTGAAACATCTCTGGTTGAAGAAGCAAGAGGAATCTCGGAATTGGCTGGGAAATCTATACTCGGAACCTCAGGTATCTCTACTGTACCAAATAACATATACATATCGGTGGACTTTAGCTCGTCCACATTTTTCCTTAGCCCAAAAATATCGGCCTTCAAGGCTGTCACATCAGCAGAATCACCCCACCCCTGATCACAAGCCTCTAAGCTCACTGTAAAGGCATCCAAAGAAAATATGTGGGCCTCTATTGACTCCTTGTGCTCTCTCAGCCCAACCCTAATTGGAGCCATCGCAGCAACAATAGCCCTTTAAATCAACCCAGGTACATCGGCCTCTACCCGGGAGGCACGCACTTCAGCACATTAAACCCGATGGCCCATCGTGTATAGCATAGCTAGGGTGATAGGGGGTCGGGAGGAAGTAGCAACAGTAGGTGGGGGTACAACAGTGGATCCTTAAGGTGAAGAAGTAGAGGTGCCAGAGGTACCTATAGGCTCATTGTCCTGAGGGGTGAGTATTGCCTCTATCAGCAACATCTCAACATCAAATACCGGGGACATATCCGCTAGTATAGCTCTCTTCCGATTGGCCTCATCCTTCATATACTTGACCTCAATCTATCGGATGTTAGTAGAAGTAGTGGGGGTCACTTCCACATCTATCTTCTCAATCATTGGAACACGGGTCTGCCTGTACAGCTTAGTAATCAACAAATGAAATGGAAGATAAGTCTGACTCTGCTTGGCCCTCATGGCTATCTCCTACTCTATGGCCCGACCTAAATTCAGCTCTTCCCTGTCCATGATGCATCCCAAACACCGATCCTTCGAATGCCAGAGGATCGACTCATTTTGCAAAAACATCAAGGTACTGCTGATGAACCCAAACAAGTATATAGTAGCCACATTCAAATCTTTCTTCTCAATAGGTGCACCAGCCTAAATCCACTGTGGCATCACATAAAAAACCAGCGGTGCCAACCAACCGTTCAAATCATCGAGGGTCTTCTTCTAGATTTTGTCAATTTAGTAGTGCATGAAGTTCATTGTACATCCGAGCGCCTCATTTATTTATGTGCTTCTACACTTGACCTTTCGGCTCCGCACTACTACATGGTCAACCGGCTTGAAAGCGCTGACCTTCTTCTTTCCCTTTGGCACTAGCTCCCTGTATGCTGAATAAAACTCCCAGACCCAATTAGGAATGTATGGGCCTTGGGGCTTTGTGAATATCTCAAACTTGTGGAACTTTAAGGTGCTCCACACCTTTGGGTACCAGTCTACAACTTTGTCTGTAGAGAACCTATTTTCTTCTAGAATGGTCCTCAAACCCTCAGCCTTTAAACTGTTCAATGACCAGGGTGGAGGAACATGAGCTGGTGGGGGAGCCTGCATTAATGTCTGAACTATAAGTGGAGGAGGCCTAGGAGGTAACGGGATCCGAGCTGAATCATTTATCACCTTGGAGCATAGCTCCTCTCACCTATCCTGTAGAAGCTGATCATCTTCCGGCTTAGAATTGGAGGCCGGAGAAATATGCTCAGACCGACCCTCACTCTAAAAAATGGTGAGGTGCGTGGCATAAATGCCCTCGCTATCCGAACTCTCAATTACTAAGGTTGGCACAATAGGCCAATTTCATTTTCGTTTTCCCCCAGTCGAAGGAGGTTTCACCAGTGCGTTCCAGAAGGGTGCAACACCCTTTTTAATCACAATCCCTCTTGTCCTTTTCTGGGGTTGGTGATTTCTTCCATCAAGCTTTGGTCTAGCCATTCCTGCAACACACAATCAGATATGTTAGATGCAATTCAAACCAAAAAATTCAATGTTATAAACTGTGCAAGAAGACTTGTCGAACCCATTCAGCGATCCAAGTCGGGCTCGTCGAATGTTACCGAGTAAAATCTACAAATATTTAGAACAGGTCGACGATGTCTTGGACCTTTTTTCAAATCGCTGAGACCATTCGATGAACTAGAAGTAGCTCGTCGAATTTTATAAAAAAATTTTAGAAAATTGGGGTGCAGAAGGGCGATAAGAAGGGACATTCGACAAGTTGCCGAGTGAACTCAGAGAGCTCAGGCATATCACCGAATGTTATAGAACACAAATCACTGAAATGCAAAAATAAAAGGTGATCAAAGAGTGTTAAGGTGAATCGCCGAAAAACTCGGCGAGCTCGACTCATTTAGCCGAATACTCCAACCTACCAGATTTTACCCTGACCTTCAATTTCTCACTCGCAGCCCACTAAAACAAAAGTAAATTATTATTCCATGCATTTGATGCTAGACCCATACTACCCATGGCCTCGGAGTACTCAGACTTCCCCGATTTAGCCAAAATTGGCCAATTAGCGTCTTTTGCCGTTAAGAATGATGTCAACCGATCTATCATTAGGAAAAATCTTATAATCAGCACAATTTGGGGTTATTCAAACTTCACCCACACTAGATCCAACACATAATCAAAATGACCCACAAAATTTTCATGCCAAAACGTGGGATTTCACAATTTATGACTAATTAACACAAAATGAAGCAAGCTAAGCGCATTTATTATCAATACACATTTAACAAATCAACAACACATAATAAAAATAACAAGGCAAGGATCATGCATTTGAGTTTACCAAAATGTAATGACGGGGTTTGGGTAACCAACGTTAGAAGCAGACGATTGAAACGCTAGGCTAGCAAAGTATCCTAAAATCCCCTCAAAGTAATTGATCCCACATGAAAACAAGAAAAACTAGGACGAAAATATGAAAATATGCGGTTGTGAAAGTATTGAAGTCAAAAATTATGAAATGAGGGAGATTTTTGAATTTAAAAATGGTTCAGTCCATTTGTGACCCTTCAGTTCGCACGCTGATCGGCGAGGTCACTTACGTCGCTGACCCATTCAGTGATGCACAAATATGTACTTTGGCCCACTGAGTTTTATAGAACCTCTAGCTAGCTAGAAATTTCTAACGGCGATCCAGATCGGGCTCACCAACCTGTTCGGCGAGTCGTCGACTAGTGCCTGGGCTTACCTAATTGTTGACTTTCCCAGAATTCCAACTTTTCAACCTGCAAATTCAATACCCATTATTCAATCAACAATATGAAAAGATTAAAACTTGGATTTCCTCCCAATAAGCTCCTTATTTAACGTTGTAGCATGGCGTGGATACACTTTCAAGGTTCGTTCTTCGGATTAGCGAAGCTATCACTTGGTAGACCCCCTTTTGGTCTTGGGTTCAAATGAGATGAGATTTGACCCATTTTGGTTTTCCAGTTGTTTGATGGACACTGAGTGAGAGGTAACCGTCTGATTTAGTGTGGAGACGTCCTCTTTCGTTTCTTTAAGCACTTTGTCCGGCCCTTCCACTTTATTGAGAATGCGTGCAAGCATATCTTCAATGCAAAAATTCTCTGGGTCAGTCCTTTGCTCTTTTGGCTTTTGACGCTCATGGGGTGGAACATATCTCTCCTTGTCCCAATCCCATTCGTTCATGTTAGTCCCACAGCAACACCATTCCTTTCACGGTCTCTCCAACCATCATCATGTTCTCTATTCCAACCTTGGTTTCTGCCCGACCTTGGATTATTCGAACAGAAACCTCCTCCTTGATTTGTCAGAAAACTCACTTCCTTATTTTATAGAGCTTCAAAGTGTGCATCATCGGGGTTCACCCTACTAACACCAACAACATTTACAGCCTTAGCACCACTACCCATTACATGTTTAGACAAAAGATCCATTTGGGTGATCATTTTAGCCATATTTTCATCCATCTCTTGCTCTTTTTCTATTTGTTCCTTTGTCATCCTGAAAGTCAAAGGAGACACCTGATCCTCCGGAGTATACCAAACTTGGTTTATCTTCATTGTCCCATCAAGGAGGGATGACGCTATGTCAAAAGGTAGCTGCATAATACATTCTCGGACATGTTGATCAGCCACACCTTTGTTCACCGAGTCTACACTCTAGTAGAAGTGTTGTAACAACACGTTGTTTGGAAGTATGTGAGTCGGGCATTGAAGTAACAACTTCTGAAATCTCAGCCACGTTTTATGGATTGGCTCAACATGTAGACGTTTAAATCCCTGAATATTGATCCTCAATGCCATCATCCTTGAAACAGGGGAAAATCTTATATAGAATGCTTCAGTAATTTCATCCCAAATGGTAATGGAGTCCCTTGGTAGGTCGGCTAACCACTTAGTTGACTCCCTCATCAGTGAAAAAAGGAACAATCGAAGTCGGACAAATTCTTGGGAGATGTTCTTGAAAGATTAGGGACCACAAACGTCCACAAAATTTTTGATATGGTCGTGGGGATCCTCATGAGCCAAGCCTCCAAACAATCCTTTGATTTGGAATAGTTGCAGCATCGTACTTTTCACGTGGAACACAAAATTTCCCTCGATCGGAGGTGAACGAATAGAACCTACACCACCCATGTGAACTTCATTAACATCATTCAAATTCCCCATGTCATCTTGGTGTCCAAGTTGGTAACTGTTACTTACGTTCACACTTCTCTCATCCTCTGTTCACAAACAACCAACAAGAAGCACAAAAAAAGGTAAGTCGATTCAGCAACAAAAAAAAAATCATAATCCAATATTCAATAATAGAATTCTAAACACCACACCCCGGCAGTGGCACCATTTTTGATAACTCTCAAGTACACCTCATCCAATACTAGATGTAGGTCATCGTAATCTAATATAAACCCAACAAAGAGTTGGAGTCGATCCTACGGGAAGTGATACGTTATAGAATTCAGTTGTGAAGTTATAAATGTGGTCTAATTAATTGTAGGAATAGAAATTATCAAAATCAATTAGGTAAATCAAAGGGGTTGACAACAAGTGTCAAATGGGGAGTAAGGTTTGTCAGTTAACAACTATGTAAAACAGGGGAGTAATCAAATAAATAAGGGATACTTGCAGATGTGATCGATTATAGGCTAATTTCGCTATATGGGTAATTATAGTTTACTAACAATTGCTGAATATGAGTGGGTAGGCTAGACTATAGGTGCAATACCTTTCTCTCGAGCAACTATTACAATTCAAACAAGTTCTCTCGAACCTCGACAAGCAAAATAAAATAAACAACCCAACACCTTAATTAATCTACTATATCTAGCTAGATTGGTAGGATCGAGCTTAGATTCACTCTCTCGAGCTGAATCAATGAATATCCAATCACTTCAATCATCAATCTATAGCCTTAGTTCTTACACCTCTTTCTTAAGCAAGCCTAGAACACTAAGTTAGAATTGAATTTGCAACTACATTTTTTTGGTTAATACACAACTATCAATTAAATCCACTTCAAATCAACATTTAAATCAGTAAACAACGATACCCATAAGTTAATTAGAGCAATTAATCACATAATCACACCCACGAGAATGGGGTTTTACCCACATATCATAAAAAGTAAGAAATCAATACCAATTATGTTTTCCATAAGCTAGGTATTAATCTCCGAGTCTTTACAATGCTTAAATTTAGCTTCAAATCCAAAACCCAAGTCAAAATACACTATAAAACTCCTAAAAACTAAGAAAAGTAATGTCCAAGACGAAAGCTCAAAGTTCAACAATGGTAGAATTACTCAGGAAATGATTGGCCTTTTCTGAATACTCTTTTCTCTGTTTGAAAAATAATTTATACATTTTCAGATTTTTTGCTTTCAAGGTCACTTGGTCAGCGATGCGATAATGGCTCCTTTCCAATGCCGTTTTTCTTTGACTCTTCATTCTTCAGTACCTATAACTTTAGGTGATTAAAGTTTGTGTCGCCGATCCGTTTGGCGGTTGCCGAAGGTCCAAATCTATCGCCAAGTTAGCTTCTCTCAAGGGCTGGAAGTGTGGCACTATAGGCAAGCCTAAGTGCCACTCTGCGAGTCGCCGAGTATCTATGGCGATCTTTAGCTTTTACTATCTTCTGCCTTTTTCATCTTTTTCGCTACTCATTGCCTGATAATATCCTTGCCTAATTAACATTAAAACATTAGTTTAGAGCACAACATAGGTATCAAGGACACTAATTTTATGAATAACAAGCCCTAAATGAGTCAAAATCCCAGACTCATCACACTCTAGGATTGGTTTATTTGGAAACTTAAATGCGACTACAAGAGTTCTACAATCAATAGAAGCATAACATTAGTGCAGCCAATCCATATCAAGGATAACATCAAAATCAAGTATATCAATCTATAAAAGTTCAACATGAGTGACTCTATGGGACAAGGAGACGGGACACTTTCTATAGACTCTCTTAGCCACAACAGAATTACCAACAAGAGTAGAGAAAGAAAAATGGATGTAACAACACATCCGAAAGAATATCAAACCGCACAGCCACATATGGTGTCACAAAAGACAATGTAGCACCGCGGTCAAGTAAAGCATAAACTTCAAGTTGGAAGACTTTCAACATACCGCTAAATACATCGGGAGAACCCTCTAGTTCACCACGAGTCTGAAGTGTATATAATCAGTTTTGTTTCTGACTCCCACTAGAATCGGATCAAGGGGTAGGTTAAAGCCTTTGATGACTAGCTCCATTATTCTTAGCAACTGAAGGACAATCTATTATCTTGTGGTCCATCTTACCACAACCAAAACAAGAATTGGAACCCGCTAGACACCTACCCTCATGCTTCTTTCCTCACTTGGCACAAGTAGCTAATGAAGATCCACCACCATCCCCTCCTTCAAGCTTAGGGTTAGACATTCTATGTTTGTTGATCTTAGAAGGAGCATTGGAGGAACCTTGACCGGAAAACCTTTGTCGGAACGTAGAACGACCATGTCCATCAGACCTTGAATGTGAGAATTAACATCACCGGTCTTAGCCCTCTTAGCCTCCCTAGACCTTTCCTTAAGTTTATCCTCTTCAATTTGATGAGCATGGGCCATGAGATGAGAAATGTCCATACCATTGATAAGCATAGCGGTACGACATTCCTTAGCCACCATCTCGGACACACCCGAAACAAACTTACTCATCCTTGCCCTTGGATTGGCAATCATAGTAAGAGCATATCTAGACAATTGTGTGAGCATCGAAGCGTAATCCTTCACACTCATATTTCCTTAACGGAGGTGGATGAATTCGATCACCTTTTCCTCCCTCATCTCAAAGGGAAAGAACCCATCAAGGAAAGCAACTTTGAACTTTTCCCAATCGAGAGGATCGATATCAACTGTTCTCCCTTCTTTCCATTGGTTGAACAATATTTGACCAACACCCTTAAGATGGTAAGCGACTAATTTTGCCCTTTTATCACAACCCAAGGGTACCCCCTAGACGTAACAAAGAATATAGAACCCCGAAAGGGGCCATGTAAGCCACTTAGCATATCATAACATAAGTAAGGAACAATAAAGAGTAAAACACATTTTGAGTCTTAAGAAATTTTTCGTAAAAGCAAAGTGGAAGTCTAGACTTGTCTTTATTAGCAATCTATTACAATCGAAGTATCAAATAGGTTCACAACCCTTACAACATTGTTCTTAAATGGAAGTAAGTACAAGAAACAAACTAGAAAATCATCATCCGTCCTCGTAGCATGAGGACTCACCAAAAAGCAAGGAGAGTAGTCGATCCAAGATTTGACCAAGAATGAGATCACTTTAATAACAGGGCCCTACACTTATAGAAAAAATTAGAAAAATATAGGTCAGCACAAAAATGCACTAAGTATGATAGCCATTTATGAAAGCCTTTAAAACATGCTAAAAAAGACATTTTTAGTTGAAAACCATGCACCTTGCCAAGTTTGAACTCATCATGAATACATTGGAAAGCATAAGTCATAACCATATAATAATGCATAGATCATCATATCATAAGTACCCTCAAAGTCTACTTGTTCAATGCATGAGTAAGATCCCATAATCCTACCCATACTAAGTAAAGCTTCTTGAGTAGCTATGGTTGATAAATCATATTCTTGTTCATATTAACATATTAGGGAATAAGTCTTAACCGACATAGACCGTGTGATCTAAACATGGAATCCGGTGTCTACCCCACACCGAAAAGGAGTTGTCCTACTTGCCTAAGGTAGAAACATACTCTTAGCTTAGGTGGATCCACTAGCTAAAGCCCTATGAGGGTACATAGTTATGGGATAAGGGGATTGCTTGTAACACCCCTATACTAAACAAGAGTTGGTTGTCGATACACCATTGCTTAATTATTACAAATGTTTTATTCTCATTTTGGGAACTTGAAATTTTATGATATTTGCAGACTTGCTTAACATAATTGTGATCGTAATTTAAGGTATTGTATTAGGGTATTTATGTAATTTTCTAATTGGAATTATTTATAACTTGGAAGGGAGGTGAGATATATACATATTGGGATATATGTATACTTTTGGGTAGCAAACTTTTTACTTTTGGGCAGCCAACTTTGACTTTTGGCTATAGCTAGTAAGTGATAAACATCACTTGGATAATATATATTTTCACACATCCTCTATAAGAATTGGGGGTTCCTTAACTCTAAGAGAGGGGTACAACTTCCTCTAACGAGATTACTCACAAAGTTTCAAGAAAACCTTGGTCCTTTTGGCTAGAATTCGAGACACACCCTTCTCTTTGGTAAGTGATGAAATCTGTTTCTGAGCTGGATAGTGTTTGGTAATTTATGCATATCTCATTTTCTAGAACTTCGTTTACAGTGAATAGATATGATTTGGAAATCTAATTTGTATACCTACAACTCTTATGTTTATGTAAAACTCTAATTTAGCTGTTATGGATTCGGAATATGGGACGCAACATAGGGAAAGTTCTATCCAGATTTCGGAAATTGAAATCCTGTATGATCAACTGTTAGTTTTTTTAATATATATTTTTGTACAAAATAAATTTTGCGGTGATTCTTGTTTATTTTCAACCTTTAGAGATGTACCTACATCTTTCATGAAGGATATAAAGTCCAGTTTTGCGTTTTTCCTTTACAAATCTAAGTTGTGACTTGAGGTACCAGGCTTGACAGATTCAATGTTTTGGGAGCATAGTTGTATTTGTACATGCTAGGCTTACTTGTGATGATGATCCTATTTTACGTCAACATCATTAAGCTAATAGAAGCTAAATAAGTTATTTAATCATATTTTTAAGGTTATATATACTTGTGTACAAGTTGAGAACCTTGATACGTTGGTCGGGCTACGGTTTGAATTCTCGAAGTTTTGTTTCACTGTTTCACAATTTAAAATGAATAAAGAAGAATTTGCTATAGACGAAAAAACATACGAAAACCAAGAAGGATTAAAAATAAAAATAATATTTTCAAACCTAGGAAGACGGTATAAGAAAATAGGAGATAATTTAAGTCTAATGTTAGAAAAAGAGTCATTAAGGTTAGAAGATAGTCTAACAACCATGGTACATATAGAGAGAGAAAATGATGAAATAGATAGACAAAATGAAATAAAAATAATAAAACAACAAACAAAACTAGAAATCCAACAAATAGAAGAGACGAAAAATGATAAGATAATTGCCTTAGAAAAGGAATTAGCTACGCTAAAAGAACTATATGATATTAAACAAAAAGAAAAAGATCTTGAAACAAAGCTAAAAAATGAAATAGAAAAATTCAAAGAAAAATTACAAATTGAAGAAGAACCAGAAATAAGAATTGATGATATAAATGAAGAGGGCCAATTAGAACAAGGTTCAGATATAAGTGAAACATAAACAGAAATGATAGCAAATATTGAAGAAAAAGACATTGAAATAAATGCAGGAGATGTTGAAAAAGAAAATAAAGACGAGTAACCTAGCACATCAGGAGTTAAAAATCCAAAAACATTAAATCCAATATATTATACGGTTAGTTATGAACAATCTGACAGAGAAAATAATATATGGAATAAAAGGTTAAATAAAAAATGGACACCGACTCCAACAACTACACAAAATAGTAATTTCCTAGACCTAGACTGTGTAACTGACATGAATAAAACAATTCAACTATGGATAGGATATATTTCAAAATAATTGATAGATAATAAAATCGGTATGCCTGAAGTACCAGGATACATAGAAAGGACTTTTGTAGGAACAGTCAAACTATGGTTACAAAACCTAACTGAAGAAAGCATAAATACATTAAGAAGTAATAAAAGCATAGATGGTAAAATAGCAACAATGTCAATAGATATATTAACTAAATATGAAATAACCATACGAAACGAGTTTAATAGTACAACTACATAAACAGAAGAACAAAATAAAGAAAAACAACTAAATAGGAATCTAATGCTAAAATTAGCAATCTGTAATATGTGTTATATAGATAAATCACATGCGTCTTTAGGGAGTATTATTATAAAGGAACATATACACCAGAAGAAGCAAAAGAAACAAGAAAATTATATTTTACAAAATTATCAGAACCATTTAGCTCAAAAATAACAAAAGATTTGAACGAAGCAGGGCTACAAGATACTTTAGGAGCAAGAATAAGGTTTTTACAAAAATGGTACTCAAACATATGTGAAAAATATAGAGAAGAAATAAAAATAGAAAAATCTATAATAAATTTTTTATCATGTTGTAAGGATAAGGTAGCACCCCAATTTGGATGTACTGATAATTACTATAACAAGTATAGAAAAGAAGGTAAATACAAAAAATATAAATCCCAATATAAATATAAAAGGCCTAGAAGAAGGTATTACGTAAAAAATTATAAAAATAAAAGACCATATAAACCAAAGAAGAAAATAACCGAATGTACATGTTATAACTGCGGTAAATTAGGACATATAGCTAAAGACTGTAAATTACCCAAAAATCCAAAGAAAAAACAAATAGCTGAAATAATATTAAATAATGAAGAATATATGCAGTTAGAATATATAGATTATGAACTTGAAAGTGACGATAGTTTATATGAATTATCTGACAATGAATTAAATGAGGAACTACCAGAAGAGTTAAACAAAATATATAATTATGATGACTGAAAAGGAAGTAAAAATAATAGACAAAGAAGAACATGAAGAATCTTCAGAGCAAAAAATTATATTTGATACTAACATATTTGAACAATAAAAGGCAAAGAATTAGACCTAAGTGTAGAAAAAATATTCAAAGTACCAATAATAAGAAATATATTTAAAAGACAAAGAGAAGAATATTATGTGGTAAGTCAAAAAGAGCACATAATAGACTACAAATATACTAAAGGTAAAGCAAAATACCAATAATAAATAAAAGAATAATAAATAAAGAGATACAAGCGATTCAAGCTAAAGAACCAATAAAATATGTACACCTAGGAGGAACAGAAATATTAATAAAAGCATGTTTTAGAGAAGGAATAGATACACCCATACAAATATATTTAGCAGATGATAGATTAATAGAACCTATAGAAAAAAGCATAATAAGTGCAGTAAAAGAAAATCTAATATACCAAAAATTTAAATTTATAATAAGCGCCAATTATTCAGTAGCAATAAATGATAGAAATATAGATAAATCATTAGTGCTATATTGGAAAATGTCAGGAATAGAATTAACCCCAGGAAGTAAGATATTTACAGCAAGATGCAAAAACCTATATGTATTAACAACGAGACATATAATAACGGCGAAAAATAAAATAAATAGGATAAAAATAGAAAATCCATTTGAACAAATTGTCACGGTAATAGATAACAACGAATATAGCTATAAATAAATTGATATAGAGGAAGATTTAGAAATAGTAAGTGATAGAATAAGTACATCAAAAAGGATAAAAAACTACAGTAATGAGACACCACAAACATAAAAAAAAAACCTATAGAAATAGAAGAAATAGAACCCTACCATTATTATATAACCGGGATAATGGAACAAAGAAAATATATCATAACAATAGATATTGGTCATGAAGAAAATTATATAACAAGAGAGTTAGTGACAGAGGATGAAATAAACTCTAAAGGACACGAATACCCATAATTACCAAAAGAATTTAAAACAGAAGAAAAAGTAGAAAAATAAATAATTATTGGAGGAATGACAATAAAATTTAAAATCTACCAAGGAGACAAAAATATCATACTAGGAATAAAATGGTTGGAAGAAATGAGGCAATATAACCTAGAAAATACCCAATTAACCATAACCTATAAAAATAAAAAAGTAATAATAAAAAGGACAATATGAAAATATACATACTTGCTAAAATAATAGTAGAAAAATATTATAGCAGATATTATACCCCAATTATAGACACAGGAGCAGAAGCTAACATGTGTAAATATAACTGTTTACCGGAAGAAATTTGGAAAAAATTAAAAACACCAATAGTAGTGATAGGATTTAATAATGAAGGAAGCATGATAAACCACAAAGCAAGAAATATAAAATTACAAATATGGGATAAAATATTAACCATAGAAGAAATATATAGTTATGAATTCACAAACAAGGACATACTTCTAGGAATGCCATTCTTAGAAAAGTTATACCCACATATAATAACAAAAACGCACTGGTGGTTTACTACACCATGCAAACACAAAGTAGGAGCAAAAAGGGTATACAATAAAAATAGAAAACCTACACCATGGATAAAAGGAAGTGAAAAAATTGCCCAAAAACTTGAAAATATCAAAGCAAATGATCATAAAATAGAATTAATAATATTCTCAATAGATAAACTAAAAATCATCCAAGAACAGTTAGAACTATTGTATAGTGAAAATCCCTTAGAAGGATGGGAAAAACACAAAACAAAAGTAAAAATAGAATTAATTGATGAAAATAGTATAATAACCCAAAAACCATTAAAATACAATTTCAATGATCTAAAAGAATTTAAAATGCATATAAAAGAATTGTTAGAAAATAAATATATACAAGAAAGCAATAGTAAACATACAAGTCCAGCATTTATAGTAAATAAACATAGTGAACAAAAACGAGGAAAAAGTAGAATGGTCATTGACTATAGAAACCTAAATGCAAAAACAAAAACATATAATTATCCGATACCAAACAAGATCTTAAAAATAAGACAAATCCAAGGATATAATTACTTTAGTAAATTTGATTGTAAATCAGGCTTTTACCACCTTAAATTAGAAGAAGAATCTAAAAAGTTAACAGCCTTCACAGTACCCCAAGGATTCTATAAATGGAACGTATTACCATTTGGATACAAAAATGCACCAGGAAGATACCAACATTTTATGGATAATTACTTTAACCAATTAAAAAACTGTATAATATACATAGACGATATATTATTATACTCGAGAACACAAGATGAGCATATAAAATTACTAGAAAAATTCATACATATTATCATACACTCAGGAATAAGCTTAAGTAAGAAAAAAGCAGAAATAATGAAAAACCAAATAGAATTTCTAGGAATAGAAATAGATAAAAATGGTATAAAAATGCAAACGCATATAGTACAAAAAATAATAAATTCTGAAGAACAAATAGATACAAAAAAGAAACTACAATCGTTTCTAGGATTAGTAAACCAGGTAAGAGAATATATACCTAATTTAGCAGAAAATTTAAAACCATTACATAAAAAATTGAAAAAAGATGTTGAATATAGGTTTGATGATAATGATAAAAAACAAATAAAGAAGATAAAAGCATTATGCAAAAATCTACCTAAATTATATTTTCCAGACGAAAATAAGAAATTCACCTATATAGTAGAATCAGATGCAAGTGAGATAAGTTATGGAGGAGTATTAAAATAATGATATGATAAAGAAAAAATAGAACATCATTGCAGGTATTATTCAGGTACATTTACAAATCCAGAAATTAAATGGAAAATAAATAGAAAGGAACTATATTCAATATATAAATGTTTATTAGCTTTTGAACTATACATCATATATAACAAATTTATTGTGAGAACAGATAATACACAGGTAAAATGATGGATAACAAGAAAGGTACAAGATTCGGTCACAACGAAAGAAATACGGAGACTAGTATTAAATATATTAAATTTTACATTTACAATAGAAGTCATATGTACTAACAAAAATGTTATTGCAGATTACATATCAAGACAAAGCTACCCAAACTGAAAAAGAAAATACACTAGAAGATATGTTCAAAGTTATGACTATGCTTTGTACAAAAATGATCAATATAGACAAAGAGCTACAAACATTGAAATCAAGTCAGCAGCATGACTATAAACATGCGGAGATAAGTCGAACGGAAGACTCTAAAATTCCAGAGATACAAGGTGACGTTGGGAAACACCTAAAATCCCATAACAATTATTTGTTACATGCAGCTACAGGAAGCACGGAAAGTAAATCATCTACAAAAGAAGAGAAAAGATATGTCAACACCAATATAAACAAAATATTTGAAAAACCATTTGTACCAAGAAACCAAAAAGATCCGCTATTCATACCACCATAACTAAACACTTACAAAGACAGCCTAGGACAAGACAAGAAGATCTATAATCATATAACCAGAGCCAATATAGAAAATATCCACAAAATACAGACTTTTCTAAAGAAAAATCCCAGATCCAAAAATACCAAAAATCCACATGAGGACTATATTACCCAGAACCTACAAGGATACAATAAGCTGATCGTGCAACCAAAAACAAGTACAAATCTAGTAGCAACTTGCTATACCTATGGATTATTGAACACAGTATATACCCAAACAGGAGACGAAATAACGACAATACCAGAGCTACACAAAGCATTTATGAATTATAAAAGGATAACAAAAGGAACACTATTTTGCATAAGATTCTATTCAGCACCAACAGAGATACTTTATGATGAGATTAAACCAATTATACAAGTTATAAAAATCGGGCTAACTAAAGAAATGATCATACCAGAAAAAATATAAATACAAGACGAAATACAAAAAGTGGATATACCAGAATTCTATGCAGGGAAACGAATTATTGGAATAACTACTATTTTAAATGAATTAACAAACAATTATTTAAACGGAAATTCAGTATGGAGTTATTATTCAAGAGAGCAAACTATGATATATTCAAACTCCAGAGAAGTAAGGGCAGCAGATATGGAAGAAATCAGACAATGGGCACTAAGCCTACTAAGACCAGAACAACAACCAACTACAAGAGTAATGCGGAGAAATTTCATTTCACCAGAGATAAAGACAAGATATTTCAAGACTATTGGGCATAGATATCCAGATCACCAATGTTCAAAATGTCAAGGAGAAGATAACGTAATTCCAGACGTACAACTGGAATAAGGAAAGAAGACGACAAGATAAGAAAGCAACAAAAGCAGACAAGATAAAAAGAAGATAGAATCGTTTGAAAAAATATGTAAAGTTTTGGAAAGTTGTCTAAAGATATTGTAAATTAGAATATTATTAGGACAGATGTAAAGTAACAGTAGAACCACTAATTAGACATAGTTTAGTAGAATTGTAAAGTTAGGGACAGATGTAAAGTAGGAACAATAGAAGCACTAAGTAGAAATAGTACTTCTCTATTATAAATAGCAAGCCATTCGGCATAGCTAAGGCAAGACTTTCTCGACGAAAAGCAAGCCTTCTTGTACAACAAAATACTCTCAATAAAAAGATACTATTTCTAAGCAATATGGAGCAAAAAGATATCGAACAGGTATATCTATTTATGATTATGCATAGCTAAATTCTTTAATTCCTGAATATCATAAAGCATGATTAGATAAGTTTATATTAGTTATTATATACTAAAATTATTTGAAGCATATTTTCCAGTTTGTTAACATGAGGAAAAAAGGAAAAATTTCCAGAACTATGCCATCCTATAGTTGAAACCATAGGCGAGAGAAGCCGTGAGGGGAGTACACAGAGTTGAGGCGTTGTTTAGGAAGTAATTACCTTTGAAAGTACGATGTTAATAGTGACAAGAAAACATGGTTGAAAATAATCTAATTTATAGTAAGCTAATATAAATATTATTGTTATGCAATATGGTATGAGGGAATTATATTGAATTAAGAACAACATAATGATTACCTATTTACATGATGACATGATAATAAATTATAAAACTCTAATTTTACATATACTCAAAGATATAGAAATTATCGAATTAAGAAGAATAATATGGGAAAAGATATTTGAATATAATGACTTAGAACTAATGAATCAAACATGGTACGATATAAAATTACATGAACTAGATTCAGACCTAGAAAGATTTAATATTAATAATTTAGAATTAGACTCAGACTAATGATAAATTCCGAATACTTACAATATTGGCATGAAACCAATGAAGAAATAACCCTATTAGGAAACCTGGTAAAACAAAATATAGAAATATATCAAAGAACCCAAGATATACAATACATAGAATATATCTTAGAAAATGTGAAAGAGATAATCAGAATAATACCGCTAAGACAAAAATTATTATGATAAAATTAAATCATGAATAGTAAAGAATCACAGGACTCACAGAACCCCCCCCCCCACCCACCCAAATTGGTATCAGAGCTACAAAAAGAATAACGAACAACATAAACAAGAATTAATTAAAACAGTGATAAAAACCCGTCAAGAGTTAAGATATAAATAGGAAAGACTTAACTCTAACATATATCCATAGTTGAATTGTTTTATTCATGTCAGTTACACAGTCTAGGTCTAGGAAATTACTATTTTGTGTAGTTGTTGGAGTCGGTGTCCATTTTTTATTTAACCTTTTATTCCATATATTATTTTCTCTGTCAGATTGTTCATAACTAACCGTATAATATGTTGGATTTAATGTTTTTGGATTTTTAACTCCTGATGTGCTAGGTTGCTCGTCTTTATTTTCTTTTTCAACATCTCCTGCATTTATTTCAATGTCTTTTTCTTCAATATTTGCTATCATTTCTGTATATGTTTCACTTATATCTGAACACCCTTGTTTTCTGCTTGTATATTTGAAGGGTTATCTCGATACCTTAGTTACTTCTTGTCACATTGTATTTTCGTATTGATATTCTCTGAGACTTTCAAGACACTTGTGTAACTCGCTCACTTGTACAGATTGCTTGATCACTTGGCATTCTTGTTGGGACTTTGTCCCTCTTGTGGATTTGATTTTGTCACTATTGGCATGCCTATTGATTCTGATTATTTGCCATCTTGACTCTGGATTTTTGGTTCGTCTTAAGTATGGAAGTTGTCCATTTTGAGTACGAACTAGGAAGCCATTTTTAACATGGTTCTTGATTCTCTTGATTATTGGGCTTCGGTCCTTCTTGATATAGGGCTTCGGTCCGTCTTGATACTTGGTTATGCTGGGTGTACGGTATGATGTATATATTGGGCGAGCCTTGGTATTGGATCTCTTGGAAAATGGTGCTATGAGCGTTCTTGACACTTGGATCTTTAAATATAGAATTTGATACCCTTAATTTATTGTTTACTTGATTTATTTATTATGTTTCAATTGTGTTGCCTATGACTTTTGAAAGGTAACTTGGTGAATCTAGCAGCTCCACGTATATAGTTTTTACACCACTAAGCTTTATGCTTAGCGATAGTTGTTTCTATCGTAGGGAACGTTAGAAGGGATACTTGAAGCTGGCTATTGGAGACGGGGTTTTTGTGAGTTGTATGTGAAGATCACATTTCCATACATGCATCTATAGTTTGCATAAATTGGGATTTGTACATGAGTTATATGTAGTACATTTACATGAAATTTTGAAGGCTAATTTGTTCATGTCCCCATGGGTTGTCAAATAAGTATGACCACATGTTTTACTGTTTTAGGGTGTGTAAATCCAAGTCTTGTAATATATTAAATTTGCCACTAATTTTGAATGGTTGTATGAAGCATGAACCACCTAATTTGGGTACTCGAAAGTTGGTAATATTCTTTTTATATCATTTTTGCAGTGTGAGGACAATGTATGCATAAAAATCTCGTGAGTTATTGGCTTATATTATTTTGGAATGGTTTTACCACCATAAGTTAAAATTCTGTGCAATATCAATTTGGCATCAAGTAAATGTTTAAATGGGCAGGATGCACATTCTTAACTATTTCTTTTTTTTCTTTATGAACCTAATCCCTCTACTAAAATATAAGCAATAGGGTCATAGTTAATCTCTTTTAAATGTCGAAATTATTTAATTAGATTTCTTGGTTCAGTGGTAGTATCCTTTCGAAAGGGTCGCTACATTGCTACTAGAAAACCCAACCTCAACTAACAGAAGAGATTCCATCCCAACAAATTTCTACTAGGAAAACCGAACCTCAACTAACGGAAGAGCTCCCATCTTATATCAATATCCACTCGGTGCTAAGCATTGATTCCCACATTTTACATATTAAGTCTTGACTTAAGTTCATAATCATGGAAGAATGTCTTGACACTCAATCCAACATAATCATACTTTAGCTCCTAGATTCATTAGGTGAGAGTAGTCTTCCAACCTTAAAATCACTACATGTGACAAACCTTTCACATTATATCATACACATGTATGTGTTCATGAGGATAACATTCCAACACAACAACAACTAGATCACAATCATATTCACTTTACTCTCAAAGTGTTCTTATAGCATACACATAGCCCTCATAATCGTGCATAATTCACATACCTTGCCCTTCAAGGACCATAAACCATATTTCCATCAACACATCTAGAATTACTACATTATACATGGATTATAACATAATCCAAGTAACCCAACTATAACAAGCATAATCTCATATCATCCTTCTATAATCATCAACCCACATCATAGTTCATAATTGGGAATATTAGGGATTTCATGGGTTCTTGGGGGAATTTCATCATCAATCAACAATAAATCATCAATTCAATGATAATCCATCATAAATAAACCCTTAAAAACGTTTTTGGAATTAAAAGAACCCATAGAGAACATGATCATTGGACTCTTGAGGGTCTTCCTCAACCCTAGAACCATGAAAATCAAGAGGATTCATTTTATTGAAGTCCCTCACTCTAGCTGTCGTCGTACCCACATTTGGGTTCACAAGAGCCACAACCACCCTGTTGGCTTGGGCCATCATGGCTTGACCCAACGCTTGAAAAGAAGCCCTAAACTCTGCATTAGTCACTTGCTCAGCCAAAGGGTCGACCAGAACTTGAGGAGGAGCCTCTTGATTCACATTGTCTCTCGCATTCCTACTAGCATAGGCCGTTGGAGTGTCCATATCCTGTAGATAATTGGATAAGGATTAGGAGAGAGACATTATAGATTCAAACTCTATCGCACGACTTTAGAGTAATGGAAGAACTGGAGTTTCCTAAACATCTTATAGCCTTTCATTTATAAATGTGGTGCGCTTCGCACTCTTGAACAAGACTCTACTCGACGTCGCTTATAAAACTTCCAAGGACCTTTCTAAACCTTGTGCTCTGATTACCAAGTTTGTCACGACCCAAGGTAGACCCAGGCATAACATGGCGTATAAGACCTCGAGAAGCCCCATACAAGACACTTAGCATTCATCATAAAAAATAATAGAATATTAAAGATTTAAAAGATAGTTTCATCATATAAGAGTTTTATACAGAAAAGTGGAAGCCTAAAAATCATCTCAAAGCCATCTAGTACATAAGATTGATCGGGGCGTAGCCCGTACATCAAGTTCAAAACTGAATGTAAATATAAAAGGAAATCAAGCTCGATCCTCAAGTAATGAGGACTCACCAATCTTTAATCTTCTGTATGAGATCCCTAGCCACGAAAGTGCGAATTCATAAGGTCGGACCCTACATTTTGGGAAATGTAGGCAAGAGTATGGGTTAGTAGAAACAAGTACCAAGTATGATAGCCATGCATAAAATATTTGAAAACATGCCTAAAAGAGATACATTCATGAGATGCAATGACCAAGCTAAAACATGAGACAAGAGACTTAAAAATATGAATCATAAAACATGGTCAATGTAAATAGACATCATTTAAAAACACATTTGAGATATTTCTTGAAGTACCCTTAGTTCATCATAGCTTGTTTGTGGGAATTAGCCTTAACCGACATATAAGACAATGTGAGCTATTAACATAGAATTCGGTGTCTCCTACACCGAAAAAGGGTTTCCCCACTTGCCAAGGTAAGGATCATGAACTTCTAGCTTATGTGGATCCATTAGTTAATGTCTATCTAGACAATCCTATGTTGGCACATAGTTTATGGGACACAGGTAGTCGCCACTTGTCCACTCGGTACTAAGCTTAGCTTTCACGGATTAGTTCTTTATCATATTAATCTTATCTTTTAAAGGAACATGGGTAATTACCTCTAGTCCTTTAATCATGTGACATGGGTAATCACCTCTTGTCTTTCAACAGAGAGCATGGTTAATCACCTTTTGCCTCTACATTAGAATAGCTCCTTAACATTGGTTCATTTTGATGAGAAAGGCTTTCAACCTGAAGAACCCCTTTTATCTAAGATTACCTTTTCATAATCATGCTTTCATGTGTATGTGGAAAATACTTTCAACAATAAAACAACAACCATATCATTGATACTTCAATCTCAAAGCATCCTTAATACAGTTACATCAAATTCATGAGAACGTGCATAATTCTATAATTCAGCTTTCATTGTTCAGAACCCACTTTCAATCAACAATATCTAGAAAACATGGGTTAGACATGGGTTCGTGGGAAATCATCTTAAATCATGAAATTATATCAATTCATGCATAAAATTTCATAAATCAAATAAGTAAATCAATATTGAAAAGAACCCAAGACATGGAAGGAAAATCCTAACTCAATTGGGCATTTCTAACTTTGTAAATTGGAGAATTTGGGAACTCCATAGAGGAAAGTGCTCCATGGATGAAAACTATCATACCTCAATGCCAAAATCTAGACTTCAATGGTGGAATTGGAGAATTGACTTGCAAACCTAGCTTTCTTCTTGAAGTTCTAGAGAGAGAAATATTTGAGAGGAAGCCTTGTTCTTCTTTATGGAATTTGAGAGAATGATTTCAGGGGAAATTTGGGGCTAAAAGTACTTATATATGACATTAGATGAAGGGAAAACCGACAAAGTATTAGGCTAAAATAATTAGGAAAACACCCAAAAGCCCCTTGGAAAATAATTGTCAGACCCTACAAACGGCTAGACCTACGGTTCGTAGTTCAGACCACGAACCGTCCTTGTCAGCCGTGGTTTAAGATTAGAGACACCAATTTAGGACCCCCAATGATGACACCCACCTACGACCCGTAGGTCCAACGATGAACTGTGGACCACGGCTGTAGGTCCCAACATTTTGATCCTGAATTCAACTAAATTTGAGACTCACTTACGAATCCTACCTATGGCTTGTGCATTGGACTACAGACCATCCTAGTGAACCGTTGAGGAAGTATAGGAACTTGACATTTTAAAAAAAAATTGACTAGCCTATCCATTGACCAGACCTACCGTTTGTGTGTCAAACGACGGACCGTTGGTGGCTTTATCGAACTGGCACCAATTTTTTTTTAAAAAAGCTAATATTTTTACCTTTTTGGATCCGAGGTGGCACAGTAGGATTCTGGAGTGTTCTAGATTTTGATAAGGCTTTCTGATGTAAGATTCTAAAAAGGACTATCTATTTAGATGTAATATTTTAGGGTGTGCTAGGTGTCGATAAGGATTTTTGATGTTAGATTTTGAGAAGGACTACCTATTTTAATGTATGATTCGATGGTGTACAAGGTTATTGTGAGACGTTTTTAAGAAAGATTTCATAAAGGACTGTTATTCTGATGGAAGATTCTTGAAATGCTAGATTACCTAGTGTTATCCCGATATTAGATTCTCGAGAAGAGATTGTGGTTATTAATGAGTGGTACCTTGTAGTGTATCTTTGTGTGTAATTGTAAGTTTTTTGGGGTTCAGCCAGGTTATTGTTTGTATGATTGATAATTTATTACAATGTGCCTTTGTATGTGCCTTCTAGGCTAATTGGGGTCTAGTTAGATTTAGGTAACTATTTCTTTCATAATTTATCGAAGTAGCTTTACTTTGTTGCATGCGTAGTTATTCCTCTACTATTGCCCTTTTATCTTGGTAATTACTCATTTTTTTGTTTTTTATTAAAATTGTGAGCTCAGGTAACCTATGATGACTACTGAGTACTCATTTATTTGGTAATCATATTACACCTTGCATATTTTTCTCTAAGGCAATTTTGAACTCTAGTCGACCCCATAGATTCACATGCTGATGTAGTTGGTGTTTCCGGACACTAAGGGTGAGTTTATTGGAATCCGTGGTTGCCTAATTTCCTTCAGTACTTTAGGGCTAATATTTTGTATTTCGAGATAGTCTTTATATTTATTGTATACTTCTAGCCCTGACTCGGTCTTTGTAGTAGCTTTGCACTAGTATCCACCAGGTTTTTGGATGTATCTTTGTAATTTGTCGTGGTTCGTTATTAATTGTTCAGGGCTGATGGTTGTCTTACCTATTGGTGGAATTTAGTAGGTGCCATCATGACCTCTACTTGTTGGTTCAAGGATAATGTCTAGTAGAGACCTACAGATTAGTGTAGGGACTTCTATATCCTATTGCTAGGAGGCTATAGGAAATATTTATAAAGATTCTTTCTTCTAACTCCATATATTGCGTCCATAGTCCATTTTGTTTAGGAATTCTCATTGGCTTTCACTCTGTCACAGATGGTGCACAAGAGAGGTGTCACAGCGAGGATGATTCTCTCAGGTTGGAAGATCAAACCCCATCTAGAGTCAGGGCTAGAGGTCGACCCCAAGGTCATGCACGAGCGACAACACCAAATTAGAATCGGGATAGGGATGTGACCTCGAATTCGGTCATTGAGCACAACACACACATATTCTCCCACAGCCGGTAGGGCAGAGAACAATCCAACTAATAACGCTCAAATTACTCACTAAACAAGTTAATAAGTAATCAATCGTTAGCAGTAGCAAATACCCAACGGTAGAGTCAGCGTCGAATCCCACATGTCATAATTTCTCAGCAATCGAAAGGCCAAAGAATTACAAGCTAATAGTTTGAATCTAAACCAACATCATACCATTATAAAAATAAGATTGGTTTAAGTAACAAAATCCGGATTGGGTAAAGATCTAATCAAGCAATAGATAATTCAGAATCATGAAATTTGGAATTCAAATATCATACCAATGATCCATAACAAAATCCGGATTCAGTACAGATCTAATCAAGCAATGGATAATTGAGAATCAAGAAATTTTGAACTGAATTATCATTTAAATGATCCATTTCAACTAAAAACATGATAATTCAATCATAGGTAGGATAGATCATCATCAACTGCACAAATCTTCTTCAGATCTCATTGTGTCATATCATGAGATCTCTTTTCGGTCACAATCATGCTAGTCAACAATGAAAATTGTCACGACCCAAAATGTACTTTAGGTGTAACATGGAGTATAGAACCTCAAAAGGCCATATACAAGCCACTTTGCCTACATCATACAAGATAATATAAATAAAGATTTCAAAAGATAATTTTCATATTATAAGAGAGTTCGACAAAGCAGAAGTCTAACATAGTCTTAACAAGCCATATAAAACATCAAAATAAGTTGTTGGGACATAACCCATACACCAGATACATCATCCGAAACTATAAAGAGATAAATCATGTAAATGTGTCTCAGTCCTCGGAACATGGGGACTCACCAACTCTTCGAATCAGGTAGAACGATCTACTACTCACAAGTGTGAGAGGTAGGAGCGTCAGATGCTACATTAGTGAAATAATATAGGAACAAGTATGCATTCGTAGATGTAATGTACTAAGTATAAGGCAATATTCATAAATAGACATGATAGCATGGAGAATGTAAACAAGTAAGATATGACCATCTTTTGAACATTTAAAGGCTTAAAAAAGCAACAATGTATATATCATAAGATATGGTCAATGCATTTAAAATAAGAGACATAAGAAAGCTTTAAAGAAACATATTTATTTTTGTGGGATATTAGCTTTAATTAACAATAAGACCGTAAGAGTTATGTAATAGAATCCGGTATATCCCACATACCAAAATAAGGGGGTTCTACTTACCAAGGTAGAATCCGTACACATCATCTTTCTATAAAGTGGATCCATTAGCTAGGTCATTTAATACAATCTTACGGGGGCACATAGTTTGAGACTAGAAGTTGCTACTAGAGACTACAATATTTGAACCTCCACCTCAAAGCCCTATCGGTGCTAAGTCTAAATCCCAATGTTGTAGATAAAAATCAATTGTTATTATAGCTAAGAAAATTCAATGACAATTCAAGATAAAATAATATAATAGCTCCTTAAAACACAAATCAAACATAGATTAGAAAACTTTTCACCAATGTGAATCCATATGTGAGATATACCTTTCACAATTATTATCATATCCATATGTGAGTAAACCTTTCACATGAACATTGATGCTTTTATTGAAAAGCTCCCTGTGATCATAAACATCATTTTCATTAGACATGCATACCCTTTCAAAATTTATAGTTCATAGGTTCATGGGTTCTTCATAGGTTCATAGTTGAAATTCATGAATCATGCATGGATCCATATAATAATTATATTAAATCATGCAATAGAAGGTTGAAACAATAATTGAATCATAACTGGATGAAACCCATGTAGAATTAAGAAGAACCCTAATTTGATCATTTGAAATTGAATTGAGATATTGAAAACTTAGGGGACCCGATGGAGGAATGGAATCCATGAGTGAATACCCAGAAACCTAGATACTCAAAGCCTAAGATGAAAGGTTAATTGAAGACCTTGGAGTGAACCCTAGTTTCTTCTTATTCCTTAGCTTAAGAGGGGATTTGGGAGAATGAATTTTGTAGGATTTTGGGGAAATAGAAGAATGACTTTCAAGTGGATAAATTTAGGACTTAAAGTATTTATATAGGGCTTAGGATAGATGCCAAAACAACATAGTATAGGCCTAAAACACATAGGAAAAGACCTAAAATCCCCTAAGAAATAAATGTCAGACTCATCTACGAGTCCCACCTATCACCGTAGAACTTAATGGTCAATGGTAGACCATATACTAGGACCTTAGGATCCACCCAACTTTGACAAGACCCATCTACGGTCTGTAGGACCTCCTACGATCCGTAGACCCTACTCGTAGAACTCAACCTTAGGCCTAAATTTTTAGAAAGTCTGGATTGCTTCTATGGAACCTATCTATGACTCATAAATCATTTGACGGACCGTCTTGGTCATCCATCGAATGAGATACTGAAACTTGGGTTTTCCTAAAATCACAACCTACTTTCTAGGGATGCCTTCTACGGTCACTAGAAGTTTTAATGGCCCATAGACTAGACCCATAGAACACAACAGTAGCCACTAAAATGCTACCTTTTCCTTTTTTT
>JAJOOS010004448.1:0-28624 GCA_029582725.1 Solanum chiquidenum
CAAACCAAACCAAATATAATATACATTTATCGGTTTGATGATTATCTGTTTCGGTTATTAACCATACACAAAAATAAAAGGAACAATTCATTTAAAATATGAAAAAAGTGACAACAATCCATTCAAAACGAAAAATAGTTAGAATGACTTAAATTACTGAACTTTCGATCACTAAATTTACTATCAATAAAGCTTTAAAATTCACTATATTGACCTAGAAGGAAGAGACAATAACATTTTCAGTCCCACAAAGAATTGTCATAGACACACATATACATGAAATCAATAAGATAAATGTTTCATCTTGGACATTTTTGCTTTCAATAAGTAAATTATAAAGAAATTTTAATGAAAATATGTATAAGATCTTTAAAATTGTTTATAAAACAATATATTAAGTATGTATATTAATAAAATATATGTATTTAATTTATCGGTTTGGTTTGGTTATTTCTTCGATTTTTTTTTGAATAAAATCATAACCAAACCAAATACTATCGGTTTTCAAAAATCTTAACAAGATGAAATATTTTTTGTAGTAGAATATTTTGACATGAATTCGAATCGATTCTCAAAAATAGATACACTCCTCCTCAAATTTATCTCAACCACTCTCTTTCACACTCTTATAGTGCGACTCAGTAGTTTGATCACACTAGCCTTTTATAAGTTAACATTTTTACATAAATTTCTTAATCTAATAATCTTAAATTTGTACCAATGATAATTAGTTCTCAATGTAGCTCCATATATTTTTGGTAAAATAATTCAAATATATTTTTAATGTGAAATAGACTTCATTCTAAAAAAAATAAAATTATACCAAAAATTCTTAATGATGAACAACTTAAAATATTTAAAAAGACATAAAAAAAATTTCGATTGATCTTCAAAATTCTATTGGTGCCACAATTTGGGAAATTAAAGAAGTAGTAACACATATTATTTAAAAATGACGAAAAAGGTACTATAAATCACAATAATTAACAACTTGAAATATTTGAAAGACATAAAAATTTGACTGGACTTTTGAAATTTTATATGTGCCACATAAATTGAAACATAAGGAATACTAATATATATTATTTGAAAATTATGTAAAAAGTAATAGAAATTACAATAATTAACAATTTAAAAAAAATTAAAAACCATATAAATAATTGAATGACTTTTCAAATTTCAATATGTCATATAAACTGAAATAATAAAAAACATATATTAGATCTAAGCTGACACGAGCTCATTGGCTAGTATTACATATTTATGAGAAAATTTGAGTTATTTATCACATATCTTTTATCAAAGCTTTTACTATATGCAAATAATATATAAAATAAATAATTTTTAAGGTCTATCGAAGACAGATTTTCTGCGATACTATCTCTAAGCTCAACTTATTGGGAATTTAATTTTGAGGAAGTCCATGTGTATCACATGGAGGGAGAAGTCTTGCACTATACTTTAATATTTATTCCAAATATAAAAAAGAAGATGTTAACAAGTAAAGCAAATAATATTCTGAATTTTGCTTGTTAAAGAATTAATATTTTATTCCATAATGACAATACATATTTATGTTTAACCCAAATACAATATTTTACTACTAACAAGATAGTTATAATGGGAAGAAATCGCACCAATTCAATAAGTCATCGTGAATCTGCAGCTTACACTGCAACTAAGTGTAACGATCCAAAATCGATCGAATTTTTACGCGATTTTTGGAGAGAAGAAGTTGTTTCTCCAATCGATAATCGTGGTGACACGATTCTCCATTTTATCGCCATTCATGGAAATGTGAGTGCGCTAAAATTACTTATCGAGGAACGACCAATAAGCGGTCAAGATTTAAAGATTCAAAATAAAGATGGAAATACGGCTTTGCACGAAGCTGCTAGGTTCGGACGATTAGAAATTGTGAAGGTGATGGTGAGTTTGGATAACGAAATCATATTCGAGAGGAATAGTAAGGGAGAGACACCAATTTATGTCGCGGCTGCGCATGGAGAAAAAGAAGTGTTTACTTTTCTAGCGGATAATAATTTGTGTGATGAATTTACTATGACGAGGAACGATGGAAGCACCGTACTTCATGCAGCCGTAGCTCACGAGTGTTACTGTAAGTGATATACTATTTTAGTTTAACTTCATGAATCTTACTCTGATACCATGTAATAAAGATAATTTTTAACCTATGGTTTTATTTTGCATGAGGACCAGACTTTGCAATACAATTGTTGAAAATGTATCCAGAATTAGCAAGAAAACAGGATAAAAAGGGTTGGAGTGCATTAAATATATTGGCCACAAAGCATTTGTCTTTTAAGAGTGGATCCATTTATGCAGTCCAACAAATGGGGACTGCCCCTTTTCTTCCTATGCAAGCCCTTGAAACATTTATATATTTCTGTAAGTATTTTTTCATAACTATTACGATATCTGTTTCGATATATGTGACATTATTTTATGTATTTCTATAAGTACATTTTCATAACTATTATGCTATTCGTTTCGATATACGTGACATCATTTGACTTGAGAAAGAAATAAGAGACTTTTGAGAAGTGTTTTTAAAAATATTATTTTTGAAAATTTGATCAAACAGACTATAAGTTAAATTATATAAATTAATTTGTTTCTTCTTTTGATAATGGAACAGGCATACCAGCAATGTATGAAGAGTTAAAACCTAATTACAACTTGGAGGATCCACAGACTACTACTATTGATCATGTTCTCATTAAAAGAAAAAGATCTTCATTTGTTAATTTCCTATTAGGTAAGGTACCTCCATGAAAACTACATACAAGGATGGTACATTACAACAAATAAAAAAAATTGTGACAATTATTTTGTACCAATAATATAATTGCCGCTATATTATAAATGTCTGGCGTCCTGAAGGTTTTTTCTGGACTATTAATTCCCGAATTACAACTTCTGTATTAGTAATTCTTGCGTAATAATATATTGAGATATGTTTTTGACCATTGGCTTTTGTAGGTAATGCATGGTTGGGAGTAATGGATGATGAAAAGCAAAAGCATATTCTTGCATTAACATTAGCAAGAATATTGATTAAGGAAGAAGATTGGAATTTCTATGCAAATAATTGTGTAGAAAATTCACTAATACAAGCAACAAAACTTGGTATAAATGAGTTAATCATTGAAATTATACAAAATTACCCTCAAACAATAGAAAGCATAGATGAAGAGGGGAAAAATATACTACATATTGTAGTAGGGCAAAAAAATAGGTTCATATTTGATTACATTATGAAAAATGTATCACACATAGATAGGTTGCTTGTTGATATTGATCATCATGGAAAGACCATATTGCATTTTGCAGCAAGTGTTGGATCACCATTCAAATTTTCCACGGAGGAACCACCAATTGAAAAAACAACAAGGGGTTATAAAACATTGATACTCATGGCATGGGGTGTACTATGGTTTAAGGTATTTTCTAACTTGCTCTTAGCATGAAGGTTCGATTTTTTGAGTTTCATACTTGTGACTTTTCTATCTGAATTAATATCAAAACACATCTTAACTATCAATTGTTTAAATTTTCTACCTGATATATCAACATAGTTCAGGTAGAAAAAGTGAACAATTGAAGGTTACATGTTGAGATATGTTCTGATAATAAATTGGTAGATAGTTCAAGTAGAAAACTCACACTCTTGATAGTTCAAGTATAGAATTCGATAAATAGAGATACATTAGGTGTGTTTCTGATTATGAAGTCTTGCTCTTATATATAATTGTATGATAAAATATAGGCACAATACATAAATATGTCTTTAACTTGGCTTCAACAAACTTCTATGCCCTCAAACTTTGAGTGTGCAAAAGTACACTTAAATTTGTATAAAATTGAACAAATAAACACATTTGTCCTACGTGACATCCTACATGACAATATTATGCCATATGTGGCGTCATATATGTATTATGTCATATGATGCTTGTTCCATTTTATACAAGTTTACGTGTCTACTTGTGCACACCTAAAGTTGGAGGACATAGATGTCAGTTAAAGCCAAGTTAAAAGAACATATTTATGCATAACATGCCTAAAATATACTCACTCCGTTTCAATTTGTTCGTCTTACTTTCCTTTTTTGACAACTTTTTAATTCCAACTTTCCATCTGACATATTCAAGACCACAAGATTAAATGACATGCTTGTTATTACATTCTACATATGCTTAGTTTATAACCATAAGATTCAAAACTCTTCTCTACTTTCTTAAACTTCTCATGCCAAGTCAAAATTAGGCAAATTACACCTTCATCGTCACTTAGCTCACTACAACAAGAAATTACATTTAGTGGCAATAGATTTATCTTTGCCACAAAAATATCATTAATGTCATTACATCCAGAATCCGTAAATCTTTATTGTTATATTGGCTTACAATGAATAATATTTTTTGTGAAGCGTGTAAAATATTGTGTTCATCCACGTTTATGGACAATGAAGGATGATAAAAACATGACTCCAAAAGAGTTATTTGATAAAAATCATTCAAATGTATGCATAGAAGCAGAGAAATCAATCAAAGATTTAGGAAATCCAGCTCTCATTCTATCAACACTTCTATGCACAATCAACTTCGCCGCGGTTTTCACAATCCCAGGAGGCTTTGATGACAAATCTGGACTACCTATTCTCCTATCAAAACCACAATATTCAGAGTTATGGATGTTGATGTTTTTCATAGGTGCAGCACTTTATGATTCAGTCTTCACAATGGGAACTGTGATCTCAGTACTACTCTCAAAATTTGATTCTGATGATTTCTACATTGCTTTGCCAATCAAGTATTGTACAATCATTATTTCTGTTTATTATGCAACAGCATTCACAGTTTTAGGTTGTGTACAAGCTCTTAATGTTGAGAATATATTTATGGACAAAGATGTGTGGTGGTTAGTTTTTCTTTTAATGTGTCTTGGGGGGTATATGGGTTTAATAGTTTTAGATGTATGTTATATTGTCTTTGATTATGTCTACTATCTCCTTAATTATTCCTTTCTTTTTAAAGGGAACAAATATGTAATGTGAAAAGGGTGTAGTTTGCAAGATTTGTTGCATTTTTTATCTATGTATTTTATTGGAATTAATAAGAATTATTCTCCTTCAATTTTGTACCATATATTAATGAAGATGTTATTAGATACAAACTATCTCTTAAAATTAGGTTTGATTAATTATTTGTAATGAGATGATGTGTAGTATTTTTCATTCTGTGTATGTGAGATGGTTCTGTCATGTATCTGGTCAGATTATTCCATGTATCTGGTTTGGCCTATTTCTACTTCTACTTGTATTCATCACTATATACCTCTTACACCTCCTTATTATATTGGGACATTAATGCATCTTCTCTTCACATTTCTAAATCATCCCAATCTCACTTCTCTTAGCGTGTTCACACTACAGAGGTCACTCCAACGTGTCCCAAATTTCTTTGTTTCTGTAATCTAATCTTTCCTAATATATATACTCACACATCCACCTCATAGCTCTTATTTTTGAATTTTTTGTTTACTGATAATGATCAGAGTTTTTAACTGGCAATTACTTTGTTCCACACAACATACTTTATCTATCCGTTGCCTTGTAAAATTTACCTTTAAGTTTTGGTAGTACATAACTTCATAGTCGAGTCTCCATTCCATCCACCTTGCACTAATACGATGTGTGACATCATCATCGATATATCCATTTTCTTGGATTTATTAGTTAAAGATCTAAATACTTGATTCTTCCTCTCTTAGGGATGATTTGTGTATCCAGTCTCACTTTCATGCCAAGCTAACCGCATGTATTAAGTCACTAAACTTCCACTTCAAGTATTTACTTTTGGCCCTGCTCTACCTTTCTTTTTCTTTTTTTAAATAACTCCATTGATCATTGATGTACAAAAACTTACAATTTGAGTTTGGCCCTGCTCTACCTGAATCTTTTAGACTCCAAGATTTGTCTCCACACCACCAGCCTGAGATCAACTACACCAAGACTCGTTAATCAGAACTATGTCAAACAATAGAAACCATAGATGAAGAGGGAAAAAATATACTACATATTGCAGTAGAACAAAAAAATAGGTTTATATTTTATTACATTATGAATCCCCATAAAAAGTCCATCATTGAGTTAGGTACGCTTTTCTCGAAGCTCATATTGAAGCTCATCGGTCAAGAAAGCTCATATTGAAGCTCATCGGTCAAGAAGTTGCAAGCTCATTGATCAAGAAGTTGCATTCCGCTAATCCAACTTCGAGTTTGTTTATCCAACCGCGAAAGACATGGGGCTTTTGGGGCATGGTAACTAAACACTTAGCGTTAGTTAGAACACATCATTATATAGTAGCTTTGAAGTTAAATTGACACCATATAATGAAGTTCACAGAAAAGGGAACAAATTGTAAAAAAGATTAAACCATTACTTCTTACATGTCAGCATATAGGATAGAAGAATTTACAGATTGAAACTATTCAATTTGGTAAGTGGCTACAGATGACACCACTCACCTTATTATCCATATTTGTTGAGAATTGGAAGCAAGCACCATCATGTAAAAATGGCCTCAGCAAAGGGGCACAAAGTGAACGAAGAAAATCGCGCTGGTGGGTAATAAGAGTATGATGACTAGCTAATGCTGCATTCAGAATTTTCCCCCTCCTCACCATCTGAAAACCCCAACACGTAAGCGCCTCCTCCTCCGTCATCATCATCATCACTGTCGACATCACCCAAATTCTCTCGTCTCTCAATATAAGCCAGTGCTTGCCTCCTGTGCAGACGTAAAACATGCATTATCATGTCCGGGGTGAGTGTTACCCGTGAATGGTCCTCTCGACCACGCCTATTAGCTTCCATTATCTGTTCACATCAAGACAAAGCAATGAAATCGTAAGAGTCGGTCAAAGAAGTAAGCAAAAGAAGATGCCAAAGGGGGTTGAACATCTACTATATCTACATGAAAAGAAAATTTAACCCTGTAACAATGTAATTTTCCGAACCCCCTCGGCCTTACTTGGCTCCGCCCCTATAGACGACATGAACAAACCTTAACTATAGATATTCAAACATGAAAATTTCTAAGTGAACTACTAAGATTTGCACCTCTAGAACATCAGGAGGCAAAGGAGTAACATCCTTAGATGTTGGAGCCCAAAGCTTTATGGTCTTTTCAATTCCACATGTTGCAAGAACAGGGATACAAGGATGGGGTTTCAGCTGATTTACAATGTGCCGATCACCAACCATCACGCGGACAAGCTTGGCGTCCTTTTTCTTCCAGATAAATATATGCCCACAATCAGACCCGGTCAGCACATATTCATCGGTGGGACCAAAGAAACTCACTCCTTTAACTGTTTGTGAATTTCTATGCCCTGAATAAACTTGTGGCTTTTCTAGCTTGTTCAAATCTTCACCTTGCAACGACAAAGGAACTGGACCCAACCCCATGTTCTTCTGAAACAAGTATATCAGTTCGTCATTGTATGAAACCAGCAGTTCACTTGTGTTTGAGTAAGCCAGTGCTGTAATGTGAACATCGTGTGTCTTAATCAGGTGATGGGGACAAAATGTGTCGATTGGCCTATCGGAACTGGTTCTTGCATCCAGCTGGTACATTCTGATGTCATATACACGGGCATATTCATCGGAACCTCCTACAGCAAAATAATTAGGATTTCTTGGGTCTATCACTATGGCATTCAACCTTATGCTGCCCGACTGCTTATTGTTTTCCGTGAATGAAGAGCAACGTAAAAGCTTCGAGGAAGAATTACTTCGCAGATCATACTGCAAAATAATGCAAGTCATGGAAAATTAACATGGGAAAAGAGAACAATGTAACAAGGTACCGCACGTGGCAACCTACGTGTTGAACAAAACCATCTTCACCGCAGCTATAAAGTATGTAGGGACTTCCTGGTTCCACAGCAAGCTTATGTACACGACCTTGGTGCTTACCTACTTTTTTTGTTTCTACCCGACCATTCTCCAGCACTAAACCAAGTCTCACCTGCAGCAGTATTTGCAATACATAAAAAATAAGCACATACGAGTCAGAGCCACACTCATCTTCTTTGACCTTTGACAAATTTGGAATACCCTTACCTTGAGAGGTAGAGAGGTTGTATCTGATAGACCCTTACCTCAGCTCAAGAATAAGTATATCAAAGCAGTTCGGGAAAAGAAATTACGGAAGTGAAGAAGCCACAACAAAATACTAAAGATAGCATGACAAAGCATTCTGAAAAAAGGAACAATTACTACAACATAATAATACTATAATCAAAGTACAAGAAACAACAAATAGTAACAGAATTCGAAGAAAAAGAAACAATAGATAGTACCAGAAATCAAAGAACAAACAACTACAAGAATAATACTACAACCACTACTATTATGGAAGAATAAGTTAGACAACTCTCAACTACCAAATCAGCAGGGCTAAGCTATTGATTAATAATACAGAAACTACAGATGGATGTACACGTATATATGCAGATAAAATATGAGTATAAATTAATATGAGGACAAAAGAAAATGTCACATAAAGACTAACGCCAGAACTATTCAAGGAAGTTACTATGTTTAGGGAGTAGATCAACTAATACTGATATTAATGGAAGAAAATTATAAACAACCAAGTGTTCGGAACAGAGTGCACAAATCACGGTTATGTAGTTGAAAGGATAGCCAAAAGAAGCACAGAGGATGCCGTAATGTAGCCAGTAGGTAACTATTGAATATCTTTAGAATGCATGACGTCTTCCACAATATGAAAGGACCCCTCCTTTTTTATTTAAGTCCCCAATTTATTGACACTCGCTACGAGTTCTTTGTTATTAAGACCATGAATTTGGTTATATTATCAACAAGAGAACTCCCCCATTAGGTAGAAATCATAACAGCAACAGACAGTAGACCTTCAATAAAACATTTGATCTACATCTTTTGTCTCCTATATTCCATATATTATAGCGTATAGGACAGGAGAACATCACCTGGCCATCAGCAGATGCAGTTATTATTTTTCGATCATCCGTGAAGGGCATGAACTTGGTCTGGAAAATATTGTCCATGTGACCTGATGGATAAGAAAATTTTGAGGTTGACGTTGCCCAGTCCCATAGTATTACTCTTCTGTCATCAGAGCCCGAGACAAGAACATCACCAGTGGCATTGAAGTCTATTGTGTTTACACATCCTTCATGATCGGTTAACTTGCCATATAAATCAAGACGCTTGACCATAGCCTGCCCCACAAGATCACAAAAGGAATGCTTTCAGTGGCTCAAAATATATCAGCTTCTACAATTCTAGGGTACATAAATTTTCAAACATCTTAGATATAGAAAAATAGAACTCCATGTAGATTTTTAACTACCGTCACACCATGTGTGGAAACATTTGCATACTAAAGTATGACTAAGGAAAATAAGTAGCAACAGATACTATTAACCATCACAGAATATGAAAGACATCATTATTTATTTATCTTCATACATTTTGAAAAAAAAATCACATTATTTAAAGATAAATATTATCATTCTTTACCGAACAAATTTCCAACATAGATTGAACTACCTTTACTTTAAATGTAGAAATTGTGCACACTAAAGTATGACTTAAAAAGAAAATTAAGTAGCAACAGAAACTTGGCCATTACACAATGTGGAAGTCGTAATTATTTATTTAATTTATTATTATTTTAATAATCATGTCCATTCAACTTGTGCACGCCTCAGCTAATTCCACGAGGTACATGCTACCTCCCACCAGCACAGGTATTGGGTGACTCTATCCACCAACGCTTGGACAGATGGGGAAAAATCACCCACCACGGGGATTTGAATCTGAGACCTCGTGATTCTCAATCTATTCCATTGACTACTAGACCACTTCCTTGGGTGCAAAAGGCATCGTTATTTATTAATCTTGGCATATGATATGTGCCACTAAACTGACGGAACTTAATTCCATCCGTAGACTGATACCCCCTCCGCAAGCCCGTAACTATCACTCAACGGATGTACCTCAGTTACGATCATCGTACATCTTTTGCATAGTCCATTTTGGATCAGCTCAAGTATAACGGCAACGACACCGCATCCCACAACAAACTCTAAGATTCTAGCAACCATTTCCTACGTATCAAAGAGTAGTTGCCAACTATCAAGACAATGAATCGGATTCACTCACATCCAGCTAATACTTAACTTCATTGCATGCTATCTGTTTACTACTTCTCAGACTTATTACTACTCCTTCTGTTCCATTTTGCTTGAACCTACTTCCTTTTCAGTCTTTACCTAAAAAAATGACCCCTTCCCAAATGAGAAGCTTTTAGAGCCACACAAATAGTATGGTAGGTTTAGACTACAAGTTTCAAAAGAATTGACTTGTTTAGTACCACAAGTTTCATAAGTCTTCATTTCTTTCTTGAACTTCATGCCCAATCAAATAGGTTCACATAAATTGAAACGGAGAGGGTAGCAGTCTACTATTGTATTAAGTCTCAAGGCTTAATACCTAACGAAGCTTATCACTGTCAATCAATACGACCCTTTACGCTTTCCTACATCATTTTCTTGTTATTATTTACGATTATTTTGTATTCACGCTGATAGTGCCCTTCTATCATGATTGTTAGACTTTAAGCATCCACAAAATGACCAGACCTTACCAGGTACAATAACTCTGTGCTTGTGTTTTTAAGAGCTTCTTGAGTAAATTGATATACGATTATATCAGTTAGCCTCAATCCGAGCTAGTTAAGTCAGCTACGATAATCCTATGTATAACTTTTATTTCCTCAACGCATGTAACATTCTTTCCCTTCCTTTCTATTTCCAAACTTCTTACTTTACCCTCATAAGATTATAACCCCACAAATATCTATGACTTATTTTAATCCACGAGTTTCAAAAACCACCCTTTTACTTTCATTCTCAACTTCATACCCAATCAAACACATCACATAAATTGGAAAGGAGAAAGTAATACATCATTAACCGAGTCGGAAACAACCTCTCTACCTCCCAAGCTTCAAGATAGTGGTAAGGTTCGCGTACGCTCTACTCTCCCCAAAACCCACTTGTGGGATTATATTGTGTATGTTCTTGTTGTAGAGTAGTAGTACATCAGTACAGTTCAAGTGATCCTTGACCACAAATTTGATCAAACTAATCAAAATTCATACTTTTTCACACCCCACAACAAGTTCAAACCCAAAAAGGGATTTTTTATTTTTTTATTTTTAAAAAAAAAAATCAGACCCAAAATCACAAATCCAAAGAAATATGTATTTAGCTACAAGAAATTAGGTAAAAAAAAAACAATCAAACCTCAGAAGCAGAAATTCTTCTAGAGAAATTTCTAGGCTTAGAAAACCCAATTTCTCTTTTATAAAACTCCATCAAATCACCCTTGTACAGTTTCTCCATTTGCTACACCTCTTTAATCAATCTTGATGATGAACTATAGAAATTGAAGTAGTGGGATTTAGCAGAGAGTAAAGTAAAAGCATGATGACAATTTTGTGAAACAGCAAAAGGGTGTAACAGTATGGGAAGCACCTGCTTGATTGACACTTCACAGCTATAAGAGACACCTAGATTTTTGTTACCAAAATTTTGTATTTTATGCCTCACACAATTTGATAATGGTGTTGAGTTTGTTACCACTCTTTTTTATTTCACCAATAGGTGAATAAAAAAAATACGATTCAGTGCGTTAAATTCTCACCATGCATAGAGTCAGGAAGAAATGGATAAGAATATACTATTGATAGTAGATTCAACTCTTGCTATGTGCTTAGTTGGAAAGAGGTGGATCACAAAAATTTACTGCATAATGAATTACTCGTCTATTTGTCATAATCGTATCCATTTTCAAAAAATATAAATTTTGAATTATATTCTATGATTTTATCCAATTAAATATAAAATAAATTCATCTTGAAATTATTTTCAAAATTAGTTATTCTTTATCTATGGTACTTAACGAGTGTTAGGATGAAATATCTAATCGTTATATACTATTTTTAGTGGGGTTATATTATGATTATAGATGAAACTAAGTAAAACGTATTAATCATCTTTTGGCTATAGATATCACTCCCTCTATCCCAATTTATGCGACACATTTCGAATTTTAAAATTCAAACAAATTTATCTTTGAAGATTCCACAAACAAATCTCGACCAAACTTAAATTATTTGACTCTCGAAAAAACGAAATGTGTCACATAAATTGAGAGAATAGGAGTACTATTTCAAAATTGAAAAGTTTGGTGATTCTAAAGAGATTAAGGATGAGGAGCAATACACTTTATAAGACTCAACCCACAAAATGTATACAAGGAATCATCTATTTGCTGATTGTGTAAATTTGCCTCCACAAAAGAATGGCACACTTAAGATAAATGCTACTATAATGATTTATTTCCCTCTTTACAAATAATTGACTCATTTTTGTGTTTGGGAATATATGTAAAATTATCTATGAAGAAAAAATTTACAAATCTCTTCTTTAACAGCTAACTATAAGTGAAATATTATGTGTGCCACAACTTTACAACTCTATGCTAAAACCAGCTGCTTCATCAAAAGAAAGTGAGCAATAGTAGTCAGCCAAAATTGTGTCCTTTTTCAAAATCTCTGTGACAGGCTTTTTTCCCCTGTTATATAGTAACTCTTCTTCTCTGCAGAATTCCCCAGAAAGAAGGAAAAGAAAAGGGTTATGTACTAATCATCGTCGTCTGCTAATGAAGCAAAAGAAAATGGGTTGAACTTATAGCCATCGCCGTGGTAGAACTTGTTTTGAAATTCTACCCAATGAAGACGCAATGCATGAAGGAATGCACTAAGAGTTTCCATCATGAGTAGTATAAAGGTTGTTGCAAAGGCAAAAACTGACAGGCCAATGAGCCGTATGACCAGGCTATCGTACCTGCAATTATTAAGTAATTAGCATTTCGGATAAAAATTGATAGCTATGATGTTGTCACGGGCAAAATGTTAAAACGACGCAATCAATTGCCCTTGACCAAGACATGGTGTAATCCCTGTCCCATAAAGAACCTTAAGACATCAGTCCAGGCATCGTACAACATAATAATTTATAAGCACTACTATGAACACCCATGTGAAGACACTGAGCAATGTCAAAACAAGAAAAATCTGAACAGCAAGACAGATAATAGTCATGAAATCTTACCCCCAAGCAAGGAGGAGAACTTTCTCGTAGAAGACAGTAGACAGTTCAGAATGAGCCAAACTGCATCAACATCAAAGACATGTAAAAAAATTTGAAACACTAAACAAGTTTGCTGTTGATGATGAATAAGCAAGTAAAATGAAGGATTCACCTCAAAGCCCACAGACGAAGGTATGATGCAGTGTTAGAGACAGCACCCAAAACAAACTCAATAGAATGTATCATTTGATGCACAAAAACCTCACTAAAATTAAATTCCTCATGGTGGTGTTGCCTGGCAGAGTCCGGTTCCTCGTAAATATCCACCTCGGAGGTTCCAAGAAGGCCATAAGTTCCGCCTTGAAATCTCTAAGAATCACAATAAGGTAGCCCAAATAACCATAAGAAAACTGTCAAAAATGGAACTAAATTTGTTTTGTATGGTTAGTTCATTCCTCTTTATACTTATTCACCCTCTCATTCTCACCCTCTCTTTCTCAATAAAAGAAAAACAAACAGTACTGACTTTGATGATTAAACAAATTATTATTTAGCCAAAATTAATCAAACCAGTCTTGCACAAGTAAATTTTAGGAGGACTGTAACATGACCAGTTTGTTGACTCACTTGCTTTAACACCCATAAATTCCCAACCTCTCTACAAAAGAGTTCTCTCCAGTCTTTGTGCCCCCCTTTCCTTTAAATTTGATTATCCATTCCTTTATGCTTTTCTCTGAATCATAAAGATATTATAGTATTCCATTCAATGTGAAGGATGAGAAAGGAAAAAGGCAAACAAATGTACTACCTCAGTGTGAAGTCTCTTCAAAATGAAAGGCTTTGGGAATAGCATCCATGGAACAGCAACAAGTGCCAAAAGCAGCAAAATTACCTGCAAATTGCAATAATAATTGTTAGAACAAGGAAACAGAGATAATTTAAGTGTTTGTTCCATTGATGGCCTATGGGATGGGGGATTAGAGATACAAAGATGATCCATTGTTTGGCTGTCTGGTAGAGTTCGATAAAGGACAGAATCATGAAAAAACCCACCTCCCATCCTGGATAAACTTGTCTGCTAGGGGAGAAGCGACAAAGTTACCAGATAGGGATTAAAGGGTGTTTTTACTCCATAGATCATTTCCCCCCTTCCACACACACACACTGCCACCAACCTTTCTTTATTTTCTGTTTTTTGTATTCCTTATAAACCCTAGAACTAATGAGTTTAGCCACTCGTGATTCTAGTATGAATACAAGAATTCATGAATAATACAAGGAAGTATGATGAAATAAAGTAGAAAGAAAAAAATTCTACGGTGGAATGCTCCAAGCCTCTCCTCTACTGATTCTTCATTTCAAATTAGTCCTTATTCTTCATTAGTTATTTAATGCATTTAGGCCAAGGACATTTTTGACACAGATCTAAAATCCCTGTACCAAACATGGGATACAAGTGTATACAATCTTATCCATAGTCCATTTATTTACATCATATCCTACCGTGTAATCTAGTGGTATCACAGTTTTACCTTATAAGATACATATAGAAAGAGATGCAATGTCACATACCTGAAGCACACTCTGGCCCCAAAACAACTGGTTTTCACCAAGAGGCTCGAAAGGACTTAGGAACATATAAATCATAACATGGTAGAGATCTGCCTGAGATCCAGTGCACCATTTAACAACAACGAGGAGAGACAGGTATCCAAACAGGCTGTTGAGAAAGATGACTTGTGGCACAAACTGATACCTGATAACAAATCAATAACAAAATAAATACCCTCAACAAGAAAACCATCAACGACACAGAAGAAAAAGGAATACGCACTTAATATCAAGTGAGCTGTTGAAGAAACGTGCATTGAAGTAACTTAATATGATTCCAAGGTTCATCTGTACCACACCCAACAAAATAGACATCTTCATCTTAAGGGAGTTCAAGAAAGGAAGCTCCGAACGGCTACCTCTCCAGCTTGGATCCACACCAAAAGGATAAGGATCACTGTATTTTATTAACCCCACTGTTTGCGCATCACTGCAAAAAAAAAACCCCATCAAATTCCAGCTAAAAATCCAAACAAAAAAAGGCTGGCCGGGAACTGTGCATTAAATACTAACTCAAGCTCTACGTGCATTCAATAATGGGGAGGCAAGAGTCAGGTGCCAATGTAGATGAATGTCAAGAGAACCATCAAGACCATTATTTGGAAGAGCAGTATCTGAATATGTCCAAGAAATATGGAGAGGATAGTGACTGTTTGATTGCATTACTACAGCTTCCTATACTTGACAGGAAAGCAATGGGAAATCATGTTGAAATCTAATTAAAAAATTGGCAAATCTTCACCATTAGTACATAATGAGGGGTGTTCATGGTTTGTTGAAAAAACAAACCAAACCTATCAAAAACCCAATATTTGATTTAGTTTGGTTTTGAATTCTAAAGGCCGCCAGGCCAGGGAGAGGGAGCTTAAAAATGCAAACCACAATCTAGATCAGAAGCACATAAGAGATCACATTATCATTACTTTGACAAATCACAAATCTAAGTAATTCTATATGGAAATTTAATAAGGTTATAATTCCATACCTGCATGAAGCATCTCGGCATTTGTATGCAGAGCCACCAAAAATGTGAAATGGAACAGAGAAGAATTCATTATATATCAAGCCACAGTAAATTGAAAATATTGACATTAACAGGAGTACATAGCGACCGCCAAAAAGCATCTCCATAAAGCTGCCCAATTTCTGTCAGAAAATTTTATTTGATTACAAAAGGATTATAAAATTGCATAATTCCTGATGTTAAGTACTTTGAGTGAGAGGCTGAAATAATGGGAGGACAACATACCTGAGAGCTGAGCTTGCTTTCCTTAGAAATAAGAACTAATGCTCCCAACAACAAGCAAATTCCATGACCCCAATCTCCAAACATCACCGCGAAAAGGAAAGGGAATGTAACAATGGTGTAGACAGCAGGATTTACCTCCTGGTATTTAGCAACACTGTCAATGTAGACAGTAGTAAGTACATTGTTTGCCGAAGCAACAGAAGTCATGGATATTTCAATTTGATAAAAATAAATATAGATTCTACACTTGATCTTAGCCAAACGGGAAAGAAAAGTAGTATCAGAGATGGATATTGACTTTTCATAGTATATAACTTTACATACTTTTCATAGTATGTAAATGGAAAATTTATTTGAAGAGCTGAAGCATCCCAATTTGACAGCATTACACGTAAAAAAAACAATAAAAAGGAAGAAAGCTGGACTATCAGATTTAACGTTTTAAGTAGATCACATTTTGCCTATAGAAAACTACAGGAATAATAAACACCATACTGCAAACAAAGTCTCTATAAGAACTAAAGGAAAACAAGGAACAAAGACTCCACGAAGCACACATACTCTTTATCATGAAAATCAATGACACTTTAAAGAAGATGAGGTGACCCATGATGACTGAATCGTGATTCATATAGACAAACATAAATCAAATTAAGGCAGTTGCTGCAACTAGTTTTGATAAGGACTCATGGAAAGAATAAGATCATCAACATACACTCTATACCCATGACCTAATAGCATTACCTAACTCATTACATTGTAGATCAGTTTCTTAGATTACTAAATGCTACTACACATTCACTTACCCATAAGCATCTACAATTTCTTGATATGCATTTGTGAAACAGTTTGTCCTGAAATATGTTGGAGGTGAGTCTACAGCATCCATGACATGAAATATAATTCCCACTTGTGAGTTGCTATCCATTGTCGCACGTTGCAAAGCCTCTTGAATCTAAGGTGTCAAAAGCAAGTACATGGCGATACTATTATAAAAAATGGATATGGAAACAGTGAATAAGTAACCACTAACATAAATAACATCAAACAAGAGTACCTTAATCTTTGCAAATATTGGACACCAGCCCTCTCCAACTAGACACTTCTTTGTGACATCAAAATTCAGCATATTTAATGTGTCATATACAGCCTTTTCCTTTCTAACCTAGAAAAAAGAGTTTGAATTCAACTTGTATTTCAGGCTCACTGGAAGACTTGCTCTGACAAGCCACTAACTTAACTATAACTACATTATAAGAATGTCAGTTTTATACTCTTGTCTTCACTCTTACCATGTTCATCCATTTTGTGAGGTGAAATCCAATAGACGTCAAAGCTTTATCTCGATGACGTAATCCAACATCCAGAGTGGTCTCTAATTCAGATAGCCTCGACAAAACCTGCAGTCAAGATGTTCATCTCAATGGTCAGTCTTATACTTTATGACCAGGCAACTGAAAATGACTACAATCTAGCTAATATACATACGAACAGTATACAAAAGAGTCTACGGTTAGACTCAACGAACTGGCGCAATGTGAAAACTACATCACACGGAGCTCTTGCTAGAGATTGAAAAACCAATATACTGGCCCTCTTTCCATGATTACTTTTTTCCAAGCATAACATGACCTCATATATAAATTAACACAAACCATACTAGACAGAAAGAAGAAAAAGAAATTGTTTCCATGACCGGCTAGCAGTATATTTCAAAGTACACTGACTGATGTGCAGTAAAACAAGCTTGTTCAACAATGATGTCTATGAAACTCCCTTTCCAGTAATCAGAAAAAAATTGCATTAATATTTTGACATACTTCTCGAGTTATTTGCCTCCTCTTGGTCATGTCTTCAGGAACAGGATAGCAATTGGCACCAAACGCCTCACAAATTTTCAGTATTTTTGATCTTGCCTGCTCACCTGAAAAGAATACTACGAAGACTATTTTCTCAACCTGCAGACGCAAAAATTGGGTGTTAATCACATACTAAACTATCAACTAGGCCACTTTGTAAGCAAGGAGAAAACAAATAAAAATATGCATGCGCATTAGAGTATTGAAGAAACCATACAGCATAAATAGGAATATAATTCATGGAGACTTTCCTTAATTAGGAAAATAATTCTTAGTGCAACAGTGTAGAAAACTATTTACTGAAATTCATGGAAGAGCAATTTAGAAGAAAGAACGTAACCATTTCATTTGAAGAAGGATCCAAGATTTCCTCATCAGCAACTCCCTGGTGGAAAAGCATATTGCCCCTCGTTGCACGAAATAGCATTCTCTCAAATTGTAGAACTTTGGACTTGCAGATAATGCCACTAATAAATCTTACTCCAGACTGATTTGAAAGTTCTGGTTGCATCTCCTGAAGATTGGAAAAAACCTTATCTCAGATGCATGGCAGATACAAACAATAATTATCTTGCACAGTATCAGTCTAATAGCAAGAAGAATAAATTACCTGTTCAAGTAACGATGCTGTATCTGTATAGTTATCATTGGAGTACACGTTTTCACTTAATTCTGTCTCCTGAGCTGTTGTATAACTTCTACTTGAGACAAGGAAGTCACTAGCCTAAAGTTTCCAGAGTTACAGTTAGCAGAAATGAGAAAAATAGATCTGAAACGGAAAGTATTTCTTGACCAAAAAAAAGGATGACTTTGGTCCAATAGCTACAATTTACTAGAACAAATATGACCATAAAGCTCTTCTCAATGATCATGTACAAAGTTTGGAATGCCAAACTCAAAATTGCAACTTTTTGCACATCAATGATCAAATGAGACTTTAAGAAAAAAAAAATATGACCATAAAGTCCATTGAGTTAATCTGAAGTCTCAAATGCATGGAGGAATATTAATTGGCAACCACCAATGTCAGGATTAATAACAACAGATCAAGTACTAAGAGATCAATTTCTCAACTAACTCTGTCATTTGAGAAGCCATTAAAAGCTTTGCGCATAAATGAATTGATCAGAGATAAAGCATTCCGAAATAAAAGACACCCACTATGGAAGAATAACATAAGACTTCACTCATAAGTTCTCCCTTTGAGTACTCCAAGGTAGTTTTCACGTCTTTAGTATACCTTCAATTTATTCGATATCTTTATGTTCGCATCCAAGAAAACCAAGTAATGGTTGACACATACATGATTTTGTTACTGTAAAAGCATTACCCAGTACTCATGACTAAAATGGTTTAGTGCAAGGACAGAAGAAACATAATAGATGGTTATTAATGAAAGCCAATACCATGCACATATACATATGAGAAGCAAATGCATAACAAACGTAAGCATATTGATGAAATATTCAAACAACAGTACAAGTCTGGTATGGACCAATTTCTCAAATGTGAACCAGTGCTCATTAATGATATAGTAAAAAAGAGAAGTCAAACTGTACCTTCTGCAATACCATCTTAAACTCAAGCAGCTCATTGTATGATTGCCTTAGCTTCTCGCTATTACCATTCATTTCAATTAACTCGTGTTCGTGCTCTGCAAGTTGTATCTGAAATTCAGAATAAGTCTGCATGAGCCTTTACTCAGAGCGAGAAGTATACAAGAAAACAAATACGCATAAACCCGATTTGGACAATATAGTAGGGAATTCATCTGTCAGCAAGAAGAAAAATACTATAAAGACACCTCCAGTTCTTCAAGTTCAATATCAGGTTGTGAAGCAGGACGCGGAGAAGGCAGCATCCCAGCTTTTTGTATCTGATCTTTGAAAAATCGTAGTTTTCTTGACATCTCTGCACATCTTTTTACCTATGAAAAATCATTCACGATTACAATGAAAAGATAAATATAAACCACTGGCCACCATATGTTTAGCATGCAACCAAAAAGATGAAAGCGCGTACGGTGTTTAGCAATCAGACGTTTCATGTAAACTAAGGTTGCTTTAAATATGAATTACCAATCACCACACTAGTATCAACCTAGGAATATATGGAATGCTATCATTTAAATCAGATCAATCAGAAGATAAATAACAGCAGAAAAGTTATTTACTGCAAACATTTCCAATATCTTATAATAAACCTCTATATCACTGTATGGTACTGTTGGGACACAATATAATTAGTAATTATAAGTGTTCTCTTTAATATTTTCAGTTTATAGATGAGATGGTTACGTATTTCAAGATGGTATCACAGTAGGCAGAAATCCTGAATTCAAATCTCACTACCACCCAACAACAACATACCCAGTGTAATCAATCTCCTCACTACCAACCATTATAAAAAAATGGGAAAAATTTACGTGTGCGAGACCAATGAAAAGAAATCAGGTCCGCATGTGAGGGGCAGGTTTAGACATAATATAATTAAGTAATTAAAAGTGTGATCCTTTTGATAGTTTAAGCTTTTACTCTCACACTTCAACAAGTACCATTACTAACCTCGAGTAACTTCACATTACCATTACAAGCTGAAATTGGACAAAATTACTTCTTATCTTGACTAAAGGAATGGACTTCCATCAACTCTCAAGGGACAGTTTCCAGAAAAAAAGTTAATAATGATTATGATTTGTCAACAAACACAAGCTAAAAGTGATTAACAATTCAACAAATTAAGTTAATGATGGAAACGCATTTCAGTGAGGTAATCACAACTAGAATCCTCAAAATAAAGATGTATATACTATTAGTGTATACCTGGTTTACAAATGTTCTTTGGAAAGGACTTTTATCATCATTTAACTGTCAAAAGAAAAAGTTAGATAGTGAGTACATTCCCACCTAACACTATCAAAGAAGGTGAAGCAGAAAATAATAACAAACATTTGTATTATATACAAAACATTAACCTTAAGTAAGGCCATCAATTGGCCACAACAAAAATCTTTCCTTTAAAACATCAATACAATCAGTACAAAAGCTTTCATTCTCAAAAATATCAGTACAAAAGCTGCACCAAGACAAATCAGTACAATGATATTAAAGTCTGCTTTATTTAAATACACTTGTTTGGGATTGAGGCATAGTTGTTTTTTATTCGAACACACTTCATTTTGGCCCTTCAAGATCAAACTATTATCATATACTTTTCTTGGTCAGCAATTTCTTAACAACAAACAATCTCGATAGAAGTAAACTGGACTCTGTTTCACTAGCACACCCAGATTTAAAGTGGAATCTATCTTTCAAATACTACTACAAAAGAAAAAAGGAGCCTGCCTTCTACCAACAACATAAGCATCGCCAATTCATGTATTCATAAGCATAAGAAAAAAGAAGCCTGCCTATAGATTACATAAGCATCTGTAATTTAGAATATGTATTCATGGTGCCTTTCGTTGTACGCATATCTGGTTCCTTCCTTTCCAAATTGTCCATAAAACACATGCTAGAATGGCTCTCCAGATTTCTTCACCTCTTTGTCTCATACAGATCATCCAGCTGCTAAGTGGCTCTTTTATAGTGGATTGATCACACATTTTATCCCAGAAATGTACAAATAGGGCATCTAATATCTATAAATGAGTTGCCAGATAGAAAACACGTATTAATTCCTTGTATCTATTTTCATTAGCATAATCAGAAGCAGAACCCCCAAAATCTTAGAACTCATTTATCTCCTTTGAGATGTGTTTACAGTAATCAGGATGATTTTTTTTTAAAGGTTGTAAGTAGGATATGTGTTTCGTCAAGCTTAGATATCAAAAGACGTTCCAATCAATAGTCACTGTTCCAGATGTGACTATTGAATTATAGAAATCATCACAACTTGAAGGTTCATAAGCTTTAAGCAGCTACTTCTTCAAACCAAATTCATAAAACAAAGGAAAATGAATGCTGACAACTTCTCATGAGCCCAGATAAGACATTAGGAATTAACAATCTGTTCTCACTTAGGAAGCATGATCATGTGTACGCAGCGAGAGAAAAAGAAGTGCTCTAACAAAATCTGTTTAGGTTTAACATGATATCATCAGCCATCACTCAACTTAAATGAGCGCACACGGTAGATAGAACTACCTTATTTTACCATTTACAGCTGTTTCCATCTAGCTGACTTTGAACATTATAACATTAGTCATATGTTTATTAAGATTAAAAGTTTTTGTGCAGATTGAAAGGATGACAATGGTGAAGAGGCCTTGTAGCATTTTAGGGCTTTGAGAGCATCACAATCTGGTTATTGGTGGGTGGAGGATGTAAACTTAAAGAACTTTACCAGCCTCAAAAGACTAAAGACAAAACTCTCGAGAGATCTGCTCCGTATCATCAGTCTTGTTAAGTTCCACATTTATTAAGTCCCACATTGGTTGAGGGAATGGCTGTGGTCTCCTTATATGGTTTGAGAATCTTACCCTTATGAGCTAGCTTTTACGGTTGAGTTAGACCAAAGATCCATTTTTTCACATGGTGTTAGAGCCTGGCCTATTGATCATGTTGTTGTGTTTCTAAATGTTGGCCCCCCATGTTATGTTATCAACACTCCAGTTGTCCAATTTTGAGCGTGGAGGAAAGGAGGGTTAAGCTCCACATTGGTCAGGAATGGGTTATGGTCTCCTCATATGGTATTGGGCAATCCTCCCCCCGTGAGCTAGATTTGGTGGTTGAGTTAGGTCGAAGGTTCATTTATTCACACTACTCCCTTCCCCCATCCTAATTTATATGACACCATTTCATTTCTATAGAACTTTCATAGCTTTCAAGAATTCAAATTAGTTAAGCCATTCAAGTTTCTCTATCAAACTATCTAAAACTGTCCACTGAAAATTGTCATCTAAAATAATCTGAAATTGTAGTAAAGAAAACAACTCTAAAAAACTATGTTGCTCGGAGTCTTCAAAAATGTCATCGGGTGCGTGTCGCACCCTTCAACAGTAGTGCATATTTGAAGGATTCGACACGGATGCGGCAACATTTTTGGAGAGACCGAGCAACTTAGCAGTGAAAAATATGAAAAGATTATCAAACACAAAATGAACCAGATCTAGTAGCTAGTGATTTATCCATTGCAAATCAAAAATGTGATCAAAACTAATTCAAACTCAACTCATTTTCCACAGCGATCACAACACTTAAGCTCAAAATAAATAAAGATAATTTTTTTATCACTAAATTGCACCGACATCACAAGTCCCCTCTCAACCGACACAAAACAAATCAATCACTCTCGCTTAACACTACCAAAAATTGCTACAACATCACTCATTAGAATATGTTTCGAAGCAACAAAGTGTTGAATCTCAGTGAATCATAACACCATAAAATTAAAAAAAAAAAACTTATTGAGCAAATAATAAACAAGGAAAAAGGGATAGATCTGTACATCGCGAAACTGAAGAAGGCCAAGTTGTCCAAGGTAAGTAATAGCAGGATGAGCAGATTCAACAGGAATAATAAGCTGAACAAAAGTCATCTTCTCCGAACGCATCAGATCCATTGGAGGCAAGTTGTCTATGTACTCCATTTTCCATACACCGAAAAAAAAAAATCAAATCTCTTCAGATCTAATCACACAAAAATACACAACTTTTTTTTTCTGGCAATTATATTTTTTTGTTTAGATTAATGGCGGCACCGATTATGGAATTTCAGTTTGATTTTTTTTTATGTGCAGAGCCATCACTGAAGGGAACAGGTAACTGCCATGTAAATGGAAATGAATTCTGTTTTGGTTTTAATTATTATTATTTTTAGCGTAGAGAAGAAGAAGGGGATGAAATGGTAAAAAAAATAAAAAAATTAGACATGAAAGTGTAATATAAGCTACGCTACCTTCTTGTCATCATCAAATAGTCAAAGTATAATTAATGCGTTCGATACGGTGAAAAATATTTTTTAATTTTTTCATGATATATACTAGAAAAATATTTCTTTTACCATTTCATCCTACTCCGACTATATTTTATTCTTGATCACCGGTTATGTCAAATAACTTGCAATTTATGCTCGTACGTTAACGAATGATTCGTACCTAGGATTTGATCATGGTAATTAGAGTCTTTTTTTTTTCTTTATTCAGTCTCTTTCTTGTTTTATACGAAGCATATTGTTGTGTAGTGGAAATTCGAAAGTAGTGGTGTTAACTTTTTAAAAGAAAAAATAATTCAAAGGTGAGTGCATTTTGGACTTGAAAAAGGAAACGCAATCTCTAGTGTTATCTTGCACGTTATTTTATGCTGACTAGTTTTTGTTGGATCAAATGTGGAATAGCACAGTTCAAAGATGTGTACAAATTGTAGAATAATGATATATTCTTAATTAGAAGTCACTAACAAAAATGGGCACAAATTCAAATTCAATGAGATTTCAAACTTTTTTCCATTAAGCCATTGGGCTTAAAGGAGACGGATCTAAAATTTAAATTTATCGCAAAGTTGCCAAATGCAATACAGAATCATCTACATTTCGCTCCTTCAGTACCAATATGGCTCCAGGACCAGTGAACCCAGGAGAACAAATCTGGGATAGAAAATAAAGAACACAAGATAAGAAGATGAACTTAGTAATTACACGTATCAAATCGTAGTGTTGCATGATATCTATAATGGAATTTCAGTCATCGGAGAGTGGAACCACCAATTTCACCACCGTGCATCTTTCATAAGAGTGTCTTCAGGTGTTTGCCTGCAATAACAATTAACCCTTAGTAGCGTTAAGTTTTTTGGCGTTGTTGGGTGAGGAGGAGGTCCAGGAAAAACATACAAGAGGAGAGGAGGACGACTTTTCTGCAAGTCACAGAAACCATATAGTTTGGTGCCTGGAGATGCTAAATACAGCTTGATCAAAATCCTAAGTTATTTTATTAGGAAATTCACTTATACGAGCTTCGCAAAGCAACAACCAGTCCTACATCCATTCAGATGAGGAGGAGGAGGATACTAGAATGAATTAAAACATCTCAAAACCATTTCTGAGATTTTCATTGCTAATCATCTCTGATCACCACTTACAGGGTGTATGGCACAAGCTTGGCACTTGAGACTTATATACGTTTTTGGTAAACACAAAGTGTTAATAAGCCAAAATGAGCTTAAAAGCCACAAGTAGGTCCCTGCCAAATTATGACTTTTCAACTTATAAGCACCTCTAGTTTGACCAAAATTTTTACTATTGTACCCCTAAGTCCCTAACTACCCTTCCCAAAACAAAACTTCTACCTCCATTTCTGACATTATTCCTTTTTCTTTGAGAAACAACAACATACCAAGTGTAGTCCCACAAAGCGGTATCTGGAGAGGTAAGAGTGTACGCTGACCTTGCCCCTACCTAGGAGGTAGAGAGGCTGTTTCCTTTTCTTTAAAAAGTACTTTTTAATTCAACTATTTTTGTAAATAATTGTGAGGGCATTTAAGTCATTTTAACAGAATAACATGATTATCAACCCTACAGCCTGTTATATAACCCATTATGAAGTTCATGGAGTACAAGTTCAGTGTCGCATGGGAAAGAGACTGCTTAATTTATGATTTTATAGAGTCAGGTAAAGATCCCTTGCAAGTTGTCTGATTCGTGCTCTTATCATTGAATGGCTCAGTCTCAACTAAGAGACAAAGTCTGCTACTTTCTAGAATATCTGTCTCCTCTTTCAGTTATCGTTAATTTGAGGATTCTCTATCTTCGAGTCCCGTTCTCCTCTTTTCCATATTGACAGTAATTTACTTCCACACGAAAAGGGAAAAAGACAGTAACATTCATACCTCAGGCCACAGGCAAATAAGACCCTTGAGCAAACAAATATTTATTTATTTTGCTAAGAAGAGCAAGGAAAATCTATAAGGGATCTCTGAGAAAAACTCTTCAATATATAAGTGATACCTTGTAATGTCAAGCTATTCCACTATCTGAAGGGTAACTTCCTAAAACTCGCAAAAAGGTAGCAAATTCCTGCAAGGACAAAACAATTCTCATTCTGTGCGCAACTATACCACTATGACAACCCTTATGAGTGGTTTTACTTTGCTCCTCCCTGTATGAAAGACCAATAAAATACTAAAACATCAAATGTCTAAAAAGTACCTTTAGATGCCCCAGAGCATTTTGAGCTCTTTGATCAGCCATTGATGCTTCGAAATCAACATAGAAAAGGTAAGGGAAGTACCTGCACACGCATGACATTATGACAAACTATTTTTCTGAGTATAAGATGATACTTGGTAAGAATGATGCACTTATACATAATTTGTGGTTTATGTATATGGTGTATGTTATTCCCAGACGACATAGTATTGATCAACGAAACGCATGGTGGAGTTAACGATAGACAGGAGATATGGAGATCGGCCCTAGATTCTAAAGGCCTCACGTTAAGCAAGACTAAAACAGAGTATATGGAGTGCAAGTTCAGTGTCGCATCCGAGAAGGCAAATAGGAAAGTGAGGATTGATACACAACTCATCCCCAAAAAAGGAAGTTTCAAGTATCTTGGGTCTATAATCCAAGAAAATGGGAGAACGACAAGGATGTTGTACATCGTATTGGAGTAAAGCGGATGAAATAGAGGATCGCATACGGTGTCCTATGTGATAAGAATGTGTCACTGAGACTTAAAGATAAATTTTATAGAGTGATTATTAGACAGACTATGTTGTTACGAGGTGGAGTGTTGGTCAGTCCAGAACTCATATGTTCAACAGATGAAGATAGCAGAAATGAGAATGTTTAGATGGATGTGCGGACATACTAGAAAAGACAAGATTGGGAACGAAGATATATGGAGCAAGGTGGGAATAGCTGTCGTGGTAGACAAGATGCGTGAAGCAAGGTTGAAATAGTTTAGGCATGTGAAGAGGACGAACACACAGATGCCCCAATGAAGAGGTGCAGGAGGTTGGCGATGATAGGTTTGGAGAGGTTAAGAAAAGACCGAGGAAGAATTGGGGAAAGGTGAATAGAGCGGGCATGGCTCATTTTTAGGCTTTAGCTCATCGAGGAAATAACATTAAATAGGAGAGGGTGGAGATGGAGGATTAGGGTAGACAATAAGTAGGCAGTAGAGCATTTTCTCAATTCACAGTGGTAGAGCAGGGTTCTAATTTGGAGCATCTATTTGCTCCCTTACTGCACTATTACTACTATGCTAGCATTATCTTATGCTTCAATTTTATTACTATTGTTGTTTCCTTTACTTTGGTTATCTTAAATATTTATTATTGTCAGTACTTTTCTTTCTTCAATATTTTCATCATACTTCTTTACTCTTGCATTTTTTATTTTATTGATAACTGTAGTATCAGCCATCAGGACCAGCTTACGTGCACCTCGACTAATTCGACGGGATACCTGCACCTTCCACCAACAAAAGGTACCAAACTCTGTCAACCAAGGCTACAACAAATGGGAAGATATCACCTAACAACTTGAGACCTCAAAAACGATGTTCAACCCACTTCATTGACCACCAGGCCACACCCTTGGGTGCTTCACTCTTACATTTATTTCAAACCATTTTCTAATAAAAAAAAAATCTTGAGCTGAGGGTCTTTCAGAAACAGCCTTTATACCCCACAAAAGTAAAGGGGTAAGATCCGCATACACCCCACCTTTGACCTTCCCAGTTCCCAGACCCCACTTGTCGAAATATATTGGATATGCTATTGTTGTGTGTGTGTATATATCACCTCGACTAATGGGGTATCTATTACCCTCCGACCAGTACAAGTACCGAGTAATTCTATAGACCAAAGGCATAGATAGATAGGAAGAAATCACCTGGTGATTTTGCTTCTGCTGATTTGAACCTACCTCATGGCTCTCACCACTAAGTCACACCCTTGGGTTACATATTATCAGGAGTATGTATTAATTCTATTCTGAAATTGCAAATGCAAAGAGAAGAGTTGTATGGTACATACTTTGGAAATCCATCTACACTATCCTCAAGCACCCGCAAAGCCTGCTTTTGCAGTGGACGACTCTCAATCTGCGCCAAGATTTGGAGTTGAAATCAAAAGGTTTAGTTTGCATATCTAATGTGTGACGTGAGATATAACCAGCAAATTTTCAGCAAAGTCGAACTAACCTTGGTAAGGTTAATATTCCGCATGGCAAAAACGGCTAATGCCTTGAAAAGCACTCCCGGACCTTCATCAAGTGAAAAGACTACACTTGTCTGTCATGATCAATAGATAAGCACAAACCACAGAATTAGGTGAGAATAACTTTGAAGACATCCAAGAAAAACATATGCCAATTCAGTTACGGTTTTGCTATACTGCCAAAAAGTATCTAAATGCAGGACTAACCTTGAATGGTTTATCAGTACGAGGAATAATGGGCTCCCTAGCCAGCATAAGGAAGCGGGTGACGTTATCAGAATCATCCTGAAATATACATACATATGAGAAACTGAAGAATGATTTAAATAATGACAGACAACTAGCTTGTTACATCAGATTTTTGTAAACCTGAATATCTTGTGCAAGCACATTCAAACCATAGATCCTAGATGCAGCTAAACTTGCAACTGCTCCTGCATCTTTGAGTTTGCTGAAACCAATATACTGCAGAAATAGTCAAACAAAAACATATAATGATTTAATAGT
>JAJOOS010004449.1:0-46455 GCA_029582725.1 Solanum chiquidenum
TGTAAGGGGAATTCTAAAACATAAACATAAGCTTGAAACTTGATAAAAAGGAAACATACTTACCTCTTCTCAAACTTACTCAACTCAAGGAATACTCAAGGATACTCAAAACTACTCAAACTTACTCAACTCAGAAGTACTCAAGGATAAGATACTCAACTTAGAGATAAGATACTCAACTCAAAGATATGATATTCGACTCTAGGTAGTCAATTCTGGATACTCAACTCAATATGACTGAACTCATTTCAATTTAAATAAATTTAAAGCATGTGCAATATAAAGGAAAATTGTTTAAAAACATGATGACATCTTTGTGTGTATGCAAGGTTACAACATAACTCTGATATGTATGTAAAAATACAGTTAACTATGTATATAAAAATACAATAACTTATGTTGGAGTTTCTCTAACCGAGAACCACCACTATGAGCCTAAGTGGTGATACAACATCTTGCCCACACTGCCAGAACTGTCCTATACTTTGTTGTCATATAGAACGCTTAACTTAGTGGATCCACTAGCTTAACTTATGTGATCATCAAAAAAGTATGACCCATTAATACCCATGATGGTTACATGATTTATGGAGACTTGAGTTAATATGAACTCGCATCCCCATATCAGTGCTCAATATTACTCCCAAAAATATACTTAGCTCATATGATTTAAAAACAAACTTCTCTCTTTGGATTGAGATAATTACTCAAAAAACTTAGCTTAAAAGCTCTCTTGGAATCAATGTTCCCTTTTCTTGCTCAAATGTGAAAACATTTATAAACTCTTTAGGGAATACTTAGTTCCCTATATACTTTTGATGAAATGAACTCAACTATTCACTCTTTACTCTTTGCTTAACTCAAAACTTAAGTCTTAAAACAAAGTTAAAACGTTTGTAAATATGGTTCATGCCGAATTATGGACGTGAACGACTCAATGCAAGGTTTTCAATAACCACAGATAGAACTCAATACTTGGAACTCAAGAACTTCAATAATACTACTCACTTCAAGAATGCTCAACTCAGAGGGTTCATACGGAATTTATGAGCATGAAATACTCAACTCAAGGACTCAAAAATACTTCTCATTTCAAGACTACTCGACTTATAGGGTTCATGCGGGGTTTATAGACATGAATAACCCTACTCAAGGACTTCATGGGTAACATGTAATAGTGCCATAATTAGGAGTGTAATCTCAAAGGGGTTAGAAACACAATACTTAAGACTTAGGGCATGGATATATTACTCCTCTCATAGATACTCAACTTATGGAGTTCATGCGGAATTTATGGTCATGAACGACTTGATTCGTAGGTCTACATAACGTTATGGAACTCATGATACAACTCTTCTCATTCTCATACTTACTTCCTCACAACTTAGTTCAAATCAATAGTTGATCTCAAAGGATTCACAATTGAACTCAAAGGCTTTCTTGAATTCTAATCTTAACTCTCTCTTGAATGTGAATTATGAATTCAAGAGTTATGGTTCATGATATAAAGGATCTCATGATGAGAAAGTAGACTAATGAATACATTCTCCTTAGTCTCATACTCACTTGCTCGAGTCTTGAAACAAGTTACTAGAAGTTGTAGAAGACTCCTCAAAAAGACTCAAAGGGACTTTCTCGAAATGTTCCAATGAATTTTCAAAACTTAACTCTTAACTATTCCTTGAAGTTGAATTATGAATTCAAGGTTATGATCATGTTAGGAATGATTTTAGGTTTTTAGAATTAGCTTAGAGTAGTTAGAATCGAAAAGGAGTGACGGTGCACTTTAAACGAACTCAAACGGGGCAACCGATGACAAACTGGATGGGGCAGGATACCCTGGGGCTATGGGTGGCGTGGAGATCCAGCCCCTAACATTCAGAGGAGGGTTTGGGGCGCTCTGGTTGGTGCATCGTGCCAGGCCCCAACCCAGAAAATCCGATGTATTTTCCTTGCTCGTTTTCCCACCCTAACTCGCCTAGAATCGAACAGTTTCTTCCCCAATCGATTCAATTGCTTAACATAAGTACACTCTAATATACTCAAAACAACACTCAAATTACTAAATTTCATCTCATGAAATTATCAAAACCCCAACACAACAAGATTTAGAATGAACTTCAAGAACACCTATCAAGAATTCATCAAGAACTCTAATCTTTCAACTATAAGAATGAAATTTCACTGAAAATAACATGATTGGCGTGTGGGTGAACTAACCCAAAACTATGGAAGCTTAAATACTTCTTAGGGATTAAACCCATGGCGAAAATCTGCTACAACACGCAAGAATCTCGACGAACGCTTGATCCTCTCCTCCTTTCTCCTCTTTTCTCTTCTCTTCTTTTCTTGAACTCTCAACTAAAACCCTAGGCAAATGTTAGGATTATAAAACTGAACCTAATAGGATTAGACCCTTAAAACCTTACTAAAAACTAATTAAATCTGATTTGGTAAGGAAAAGACCAAAATACCCCTTTAAAATCTGGTTTTGACTTTCCTTACCTATAGAGCCCAACTTCGAATGCACATATCTTCCTCATACGAACTCAAAACTGACTAAACTCGGTGGCGTTGGAAAGATATTCCAAAGATATTCCCTACGGTATTTGGTAGAACACCTAGATCATCCTGAGTTAGGAGTTATGGTCGTTTAAAGTCAACCCAAAACTCATACTTATCCTAACTTGCAAAATTTTAGATTTTTCTATTTCCAATCTAGGTCTTTTTTGAAAGTCAGGGTGCTACATCTAGTGACCTGACCTTAATACTTAAGAAATTTTAAATTCCATAGTAAAATCCTATTTGCAATGAAGGACGGTTCTAGTCCTAGTTCTAAAAATTTTCTGGGGTGTTACAATATCACCCCCTTGGGATCATTCATCCTCGAATGACGACTGGACTGGGTATGAAATGGGCTACTCTTACTAAGGTCTTCGTCTAATGGTATACTCTTACTATATTCAAGCTTAACCTAAATCCTTAAGTTCAGATTCTATACTTCTCTATAAGGAATCGCATTCCAAAACTATTACTCTTTACCACCACATTCAAGCTTAGTAGTCGAACAACTCCATGAACTCCTACTAATAAACTGCTTCATATCCAACTAAGGACTCTCATTTGACTATTTTACTTAATAAAACCTAATCCTCTTATTCCTCATTATTAATAACCTTAGATGGAATTATCACACCATCACTAACACGATAAGAACATCAACCTCCTCTTTTTAACATCACTCCATTACAAAAAGGACTTCTAAAAAGATATCCCCCAAACTCTTTGAATTCATTATCATCTTAATCTCAAACACTTGGCTCGATTTCTTATCTTGTCATATCCCCCTTAGGTCTAAATCTAACACTTGGAAGCTATGGACATATTCCATCATCTCTAAATGGTCTACCTCTTCTTTTAATCTAACACTTGGGAGAAGTTTATCTCATGCCTACGAAACTCTCTATAAGCGGTACTAAGACATCTTTCTAAGGTGTTTCCCTTAACCTCTTCTGGTTACATACCCTCTCGTTACACCTCTTAACGCTCTTATTACTTTTGTGACTTAGCCACACTTCACTGCCCTTATCTAAAGGTTTGGGTCTCTTACTTGTACTACTCACATTCATTGTAGCAACATCTCAATTCCTCACCTACTCTATGCCAAGTCTACTAGATAAAATCTCAAGGCTAACATCATCACCCTCATGTTGTCATTTTTTGAATCATGACACTCATCTCAAATTCAAGATTATTGTTCATTACTAAATCCGAATATCAATACAATTGCTCGCCTACCATACCATACCTCATTACTTGATCAGTTTTATAAGCTTCCGAACATCATGACCCTCTCAAACACATCTTAAGCCTAGATTAGATCTATCACTTTATGAATGCATTCTCTCTTCTATTTAACACTTACCCTTGGTCATTACCTACACAATGACACTTCATCACAAACTTCTTTCTAGCTAAAACATACTCTGCCTCCACTGATGGAATCTTCACAACTCATCACTTCTTAGTCTACCCATAAGGGAAAACTCATCATTAATAACTTGCTAGGTGAATGACTATAGTAACATAGCTCTTTAAAACACTATCTCCCTTTCTTAAATCACTAAACCTCTGCTCTTTCACTACTACTGCTCATGATCTCATAACTCATGCTACCTTTTCAGGTGAAAATCATACCCAAGCTCTAAACATACTTTTTAAAAAGGATCTCAGCTGAAACAAGGCTTAAGGAAAAGAGTACAACTCACTTTTAGCTCAAACACACGATTCACATGAATATGAGTGCATTCCTCTGAAATTGAACACTTAACCTACTCTTGGGCTTCTCTCATTCCCCTCTGGAGACTCATGATTTCTTCAAAACTCTTGTTAAGAACAACTCATCGACAAAGAACTGACTCTTCTTTTCAACCACCTCTAGTATGATGGGTAGTCGAATGAATTTTGAGAAACGCACGAGTTAGAATAAGTCTCTATGACATAGCTCAATTGCACGTTTAAGAGTATGAAAGAAGGGAAACTTTTTTTAAATGTCTGTAGTCCCACATTTATAGAAGTGGGGCCCTCACAACCATAAACAAGATCCTTCTTGACACGGCTTTATAGACACCCTAGGATACTTAAACTCTGTGCTCTAATACCAAGTTTGTCACGACCCGAGGCTACACCCTGGACGTGACCGACACTCGAAGACCATTTCTGGTCCCCAAGCTGTAACATCTCGCCCCTAGAAACGACTAGAAAGAGTTTAAAATATAAAGATAATGATTTGTGGAAAGAATAAGAAAAATCTGGAAAATTTGTCTAATTTTGAAAAGTGAGTTTTGGTCATTTTCCAATGACCATGACTACTAGCTCAGGATGAGTTAGGAGTAGTTCTTGATATGGTTGGAATTCCCTTGGGAATATCTTTCCAAGGCCGCCGAGTTTGCATGATCTCGACATCGTATGAGTGAGATATGCCTTTCGGAAGTTGGGCTCTTTGATTGAGGGAAGTCCCAATCCGGATTTAAGAAAGGGCAAATTAGTTTTTTCTCTAATTAATTTTCTAATTCGTTTTTAAGGATTTATTGAGGTAAAATCATGACTTAGTCAGTTTGGAGAATTGAGAAATACGCTTAGGGCTTGGAGAAAAGAGAAAAGAAGAAAGAATGGGAGAAAAAGCCTAGATTTCGCCAAGAACGTCAAGCTTGCGAGTGGAATTCGTCGGAGGTGATCCTTATTGAGGTATGTGAGATCTTTTAGTGATGGGTTAGTTCACCCACACACCAACTTGTTTCAATTCAGCAATTTTGGGTTGTTTAAATGTTAAAAAGTGAAGTTCTTGAAGGACATCGTTAAGTTCTTGATTGGTTGTGTTGTTGAAGTTTCTTGTTGATTTGATTCATATTTTCGGGTGGCTTTTCGAGTTATATATGTTGTAAGTTGAGAGTACTAATGAGCCTAATAGTTTGGGGAAAGAACTAGGGAAGATTGGAGGGCCTAGAGAAGAAAAACGAAGGAGAAAAGTTGTCAAACACCTGGGGATAGGGGTGGGGCGTCGCGCCAGCCAGCGCACCCCAAAAGGGTATCTGAATGTTCACTCTTGGGGCGCCCCCCAGACTGGCCTCTGAATATTGAGGGCTGGCTCCAAGCGCCTCTCAGAGCGCCAGGGACGCCAGTTCTCCCCATTCGTCCCCCATCTTTTCGTACTTGTTCCGTAGCAATGTACCTATGTTTCTTAGTTGGATCCAACACTCTAAGGTACATCTAAACATCATGAAATCATCCATAAACATAATATCATGAACCTTGAATCCATAATTCAATTCAAGGAAAGTTAAGATCAAAGTCAAGGAAGTTAAGAGTCAAGTCTAGAAGTTAAGAAGCAAGTCAAAGCAAAGTTTCTTAAAGTTTTCAAGGGTCTTTAACAATGTTTTAACGTGATTTTAAGACCTAAGTTTTGAATTTAAGCAAAGAATAAAGCTATGGTTTGAAGTTCTTTTCTTCAAAGAGATATATGGGGACAATGTATTCCCAAAGAAGTTTTAAAGAAATGTTTTCTCATTTAAACAAGACTGGAAACTAAGATTTCCAAATAGCCTTCAGGCTAGCTTTCAGAAAAGAGTAATCGTTTTCTTAATGAAGCAAGAGGGGAAACTGAGATTTCCAAGATAGCCTTTGAGCTAAGTTTTTGAGCAATTATCGGAAATCAGCAGAAAGAAATATGTTTTAAAAATATAAGAGCCAGTACATTTTTGGGAGTAGTATTGAGCACCGAATTGGGGGAGCATTCAAATAACACACAACCCCCATAGAACCATGTAGCCATCATGGGTAGAAGAGGTTCATACTTTTTAGATGAATCCTTTTCAAAGTAGATTAGTGGATCCATTAGGCAGTTCAGGTTCTATACCTTCGACCGGGCATAGGATGCTCTGGCAGCGTGAGGTTGATCGTTATATCATCACTATAGCTCTTATGTGATGGTTGTCGGTTAGAGAAACTCCCGCAACAGTTATTGTATTTTTTAAATACATCAGTTCATTTGTATTTCTACATTCATCTCAGAATTATTGTATCTTTGTATACACACAGAAGTTTATAGCATGTTTTTAAACTACTTTTCTTTATATTGCATTTGTTTTAAACTACTTTATATTGAAATGAGTCAGTCAGGTTGAGTCGAGTTGAGCCAGGTAAGTTATTCAGTTTCTTTCAGATTTCCTTCTAGCCTATATTGTTTAGCATTCCAACTCGCATACTCGTACATTCAATGTACTGATGCCAGTTGGCCTGCATCGTCTTATGATGCAGATTCAGGTAACCAGGATCAACATCCAGCGCCTCATTGATCCAGTTGAGCAGCTCTGAGTCAGTGGTGAGCCTCCTTGCATTCAGGAGGACTCTTTTTTTCGCTTTCAGTGTTTCATTTATTAGGATGTTGTGGGGTTTGGCCCAACATCCATCTCAGCATTTTAGAGGCTTCAAAGATAGTCAGATAGTTATTAATGCATGTTGACACCCAATTTTGGACCTCCACATTATAAATTAATCATTTTGAGCTTCTTCAATTTTTAACGATTTAAAATAATTAGTTTTATAAAATTTCCAAAAATATAATAATAATATAGTTTGCAAGTTATTTTAACTAGTTTTGTCATTTTAATTTTTTATTTATATAATATATATGTTTTACATAATTATGTATGTAATTAGTATATTTTATGATTATTCGAAAATCATACAAAGAAAAGATTTTAGTTTTATTCAAATATTTTATTAATTTTGCCTAAATTAGTAGTTTATATTTTGAGTCATTAGTTTATTAAGTTAATTATTTTATTTCGTTAAGATTAAAAAGGTACTTAATTAATTTATGAAAATTCATCTTTTTTAAGTTTTGATCAAATCCACCGACTAAATTCTAATTGAAATTCAGTTGGCTATTATGGTAATTTTAGCCAATTTCTTCAACCCTTTGCTTCAATTTGATACATTCAACAATTCCCAGCCGGCCCATTTCTTTTCGACCCAATTCCCTTTTTATTTTTCAGTTCAACAGCCCATCCATTCTTTAAACCCAATTCCAAAAGGCCCACCAACAGCAACAATACAAACAGTACCTGACCCAGCCCCTCTTCCCTTCTTATTCCAAAGAAAGAAGCAGCAGTACAACGCCAACATCACGACGTAACATCAACATCAACGCGTGAATGACGCCAAGGCAACCCCTACGCGCCTCATTTTCCTCACGCGAATGCGCGGAAGAAACACTAGAAATGACGCTCATAGCAGCACACAGAAATCGTCACGGCGAGTTCACGCTCTCACGTCCCTTTCTCCTTTTTTTGTCGGGTTCAGCTTTTGGCCGCATGTCCCTGCTCTCGTACAACTCCAGCAGAAAGTAGTTGCGTATTCAGTCCTTGTAGCGCGAGATGATGCCACGTAGCTCCACAAGGATACGGAATGAATCAAGATCATTCACCTTGATTCCAATCGTTGAAATATCCTACTGTTGGGGATGGAAAAAAATTGGCTTTTGTTCTTATGTGAAAATCCCTCCCGTCTTCCCCCAAAATAAACTCTATACTCCATCTATTTAAGGTCATTTTATGTTCAGTTTTGTAGCAAGAGAGACAACTTACATTGTTAAGGGTTGGTGATTTCTTAGTTTTGGCTTCCAAAAGAAATGATACATAAAAGAAACAGTGAGAAAAGGAAAAACAGAAAAGTCACACAACATAGGTAGACAAAAGAAAATTTAGGAAGATAATATCCCTACAGCTAAAGTTTCTAGATCTGCTGGTTTGGAATTTGATTTTTTTTCCTGCCGGAATCTCTCCTTGGAGTGGTGGAATCGTTCTCATGCTCGCCCGTTCCAGTTTCGCTGCCCAGAAAAAGGTAATACCTCTTCATTCCGTTATCAAGTCTTATTCGGTAGTCAAGTTTAGCTTATTGTCTAATTGTTGATTTAGCTCAATTCTTTGTATCTGTTTTGAAGGGTTGTTTATTTCTGGTTTGGAAGTCGTATTTTTTTTTGTCAAATGTCAAGATTATATTTTCTTAGTTGAATGTCTTGTCCTTGCTAAGTACATATTCTTTTTGTCCGAATGTCATTATTTTGAGTGTTGTATCTTGCACATGTGTGTGTCAGATGGATATAAAGATTGTAAAAGATAGATTAGTCGAGCTTTTTATTTTGGTTTAAGGCCGAGTCTTCTTATGATTCACCAAATCTCTATATTTCGTATATCTCTATTAAGCTTGCTCGTTTGGCTCATTTTCTTGTCTTCTCTTATTAATCAAGTTTTATTTTAGAAAGATTGTGGTTTATAGTTCGGGACTCCAAATGTCATTTTGTGTTCAACTATATGTTCCCTTTAAGAATAGCTAAAAAAAAATCATTGTGAACATCTCTGTTTCTAAAAGCTATCTGGAGGCAACACTTTGTCTTTACATGACAATGCGTTTGTTTGGGTTAAAACATGATTTTTGAGTTAGATTGTAGCCATTTTGATGTGGAGCTCTTAACCATCTAATGGTATGATCCTCACTTTATCTGATACATTTTATTCCTATTTTAAAATAGCATATTAGTATTATGATGTTGGGTTCCATTTGTTTTATCAAAAAATTATATATATAAAAAAAGATGTCTTGTTCTAGTAGTTGTTCCATTAATTCATATCTTTATATGTGTCATGTATTCTGTGTGGTTGCTGCATATGTTGAAATTTGATAAATTCATTTCTGCTCACTGCCTCTTTTTGGCAAAATTACTTAATGATAATTTTGAATCATTCATATTAACTCTTTCCTTTCACTCTCTTTACATGTGATGTTTCGCCGAGTCTATTTGGACTTTTACCATTGCCTCTTTGCATTTCCGAGTATCAAGTCAGCCCTCCGGTGTTCAAGAGCGAAATGAAATTGGCGTACAGGTGTTTGGAGCTGATATACGGGATTGTATATACTAGTATACACCTAGTGTATACGAAAATGAAAAATGGGCCTAAAAGAGCCTTAAATTTTAAGCTTTTGTATTTTTGTAATTATTGGGCCAAAAGCCCATTTATCTTGATTATTATTGTGTTAGTTTAGGACAGGTACCAAGTGTTGGACCAAGGGCCCAAAAAGCAGAAATCAGGTCCAAATACTGGTCCAGGCAAATAGAAAACCAAACTTGGACCCAAAACTCTCTCTTTCTCTGTCTCTCTTTATTTTATCTATTTCGTATTTGTTTAATTGTTTATTTGTAGTCAATTCTAAGGTATCCCTAATTCGATTTCCCCAAGAGATAGTCATTTCGAGATTTTATAAAGTTTAAATAATTTTACTTATTTTATTACTTAAGTTACTTTGAAATATTTTACTTAAATAACACCCTTTATACTATTTCCCTTTCCCTCAAAAGATAATCTTGAGTTTCAAAAATTGTTTATTTTTCCAACTTAATCAAGAATATCTATATTTAGCCAAATAGTTAATTACTGGATAACCACTTGTTAGCGGGCATTTCTGGTGCTTTCAAACCCTTCCCGAAATGCTAATATGAATTCCTAACCCTTTAAATATTTTCAATTGATTTCTGGTTTAATCTTTTGAAAAAATAGTTTTTCTTGGTTTTTTTAAAAATTAAGTGGCGACTCTAAAACCAGTCATTTCTATATTTTTAAATAAAACAATGCAGATGTCTTTCTTTATCATTAAGATGTTTTTTAATGACGAACTGCCATTTTGGCTAGTTTACTATCATTTAAGTTGTTTATGATCTTATATTGTGTTTAGTTAAGTTTTCCGCTGAGTTAAGTAGCCAGGCCAAGGGTTCGCTTTGGGTGAGCAATGGTCTCCGAGTGCCGGCCACGTCCAGGGTGTAGACTCGGGGTGTGACAAACTTGGTATCAGAGAACAAAGTTCAAGAGTCCTAGGGAGTCTATGGGGTCATGTCTGTAGGGTCCTATTTATCGGTGTGAAGCATGCCACATGTATAATTAGGAGACTGCAACATTTGGGAAACATCTCATTTCTTTCACATTCTTTTCGTGCGTTAGAGTTTATCTCTAAAAAGTTTCCTTCTAATTCGTGGTTGCGCGTGTTTCAGATAACCATACCTCCACGAAGAGCAGTCAGAGGTCGTCTAGTTAGGAGGAATGTTGAAGACCAAGAGTTACCTAATATACCTGAAGTGAAACCACAAAGAGAGGTCTCTAAGGTTGAGTTTAGAGAGGCTATAAGGATGCTTAGCCAAGTTGTGACCAATCAAGTTGGGCAGCAGAGAGGAGCTCAGCAAGAAGAGACTGACACTTCAAGGATTCGTGAGTTCTTGAGGATGAATCCCCCAAGTTTCACTAGTTCGAGCACTGTAGAGGACCCAAAGAATTTCATTGAGGAACTGAAAAAGGTGTTTGATGTGATGCATGTTGTTGATAATGCGAGAGTGGAGCTGGCTACATATCAGATGAAGAATGTTGCTATGACCTGGTTTGATCAGTGGAAAGGGGGTAGAGCTGAGAAAGCACCACCTGCGAGTTGGGCATGTTTTGAGGAGGCCTTCTTGGGGCGATTCTTTCCCCGAGAACTGAAAGAGGCTAAGGTACATGAGTTTCTCAAATTAAAACAGGATTCTATGAGTGTGCATGAGTATGGGTTGAAGTTCACCCAACTATCTCGCTATGCTCCTGAAATGGTTGCGGACATGAGGAGTAGCATGACATTGTTTGTTGCTGGTTTGGGTCGCCTGTAAAGCAAAGAGGGCCGGGCATCAGTGCTTATTTGGGACATGGACATCTCGAGGTTGATGGTCTATGTGCAGAAGGTAGAGGAAGAGAAACTGAGGGACAGAGAGGAGTTCAAGAACAAGAGAGCTAAGACAGGGAATGAGTCCGGGCAACAGAAGAGTAATGTAAACCGGTCGTCTTTCCAACAGAAACAGAAAGGACCTGCTCCATCATCTGCTAGTGAACCTGCACCTAAGAACAAGAGTGAGTACTATGGTCAAAATTCCAGAGTAAAACCTACTTATTCACAGGGTAGTGTGGCGCAAGGGGGTAGTAAGCCTCCTGCCTGCGCCAAGCGTGGTAGGAGCCATTCAGGTATTTGTCGTGAAGGCTCCACTGGTTGTTTCAAGTGTGGTCAGAGTGGACATTTCATGAGAGAGTGTCCAAAGAACAGGTAGGGTAATGTGGGCAGTAGAGCCCAATCTTCTTCAGTTGCTCCACCAGATAGGGCTGCACCTAGAGGAGCTACTTCTAGTATTGGCGGAGGAACAAACCGTCTTTATGCAATCACCAGTCGTCAAGAGAAAGAGAACTCTCCAGATATTGTTACTGGTATGATTCGAGTCTTTGACCTTACTGTTTATGCTTTGCTAGACCTAGCGAGTTTGTCTTTTGTAACTCCTTATGTTGCTATGAGCTTTGATGTCATTCCTGAGCAACTTAGTGAACCATTCAGTGTTTCCACACCTGTTGGTGAGTCTATTCTAGCAGATACTTCGTCAATCACAAGAGTACCATGGCTGATTTAATTGAGTTAGACATGGTAGACTTTGATGTCATTCTTGGTATGGACTAGCTTCATGCCTGTTATGCCTCAGTTGACTGTAGAACTCGAGTAGTCAAGTTTTAGTAGCCAGTCTTAGAGTGGAAAAGCAGCTCAACAGTGTCAAAGGGTCGTTTCATTTCGTTCCTTAAGGCAATGAAGTTAGTTTATAAGGGGTGTGTCTATCACTTAGTCATAGTTAATGACTCAAGTGTTGTGATACCTCATATCAGTCAGTTCCAGCAGTAAAAGAGTTCCCAGAAGTCTTTCCAGATGATCTTCCCGGAGTCCCTCCTGACAGAGAGATAGACTTTGGTATAGATCTTATTCCAGATACTCATCATACCTCTATTCCGCCATACAAAATGGCACCAGCTGAGTTGAAAGAGCTGAAAGAGCAGTTGAAAGATCTTTTAGATAAGGGCTTTATTCGACCAAGTGTCTCACTTTGGGGCGCTCCAGTCTTATTCGTGAGAAAGAAAGATAGTTCCCTAAGGATATGTATAGACTACCATCAACTGAACAAGGTTACCATCAAGTATAAGTATCCTCTTCCTAGAATTGATGATCTTTTCGATTAGCTTCAGGGTTCTTCATGTTTCTCAAAAATTGACCTCAGATCAGGTTACCATCAGTTGAAAGTAAGGGAATGTGATATTCCCAAGGCAGTATTCAGGACCCGCTATGGTCATTATGAGTTTTTGGTCATGTCGTTCGGTTTAACTAATGCACCATCAACGTTTATGGACCTTATGAATAGAGTCTTCAAACCTTATTTAGATATGTTTGTTATTGTCTTCATTGATGACGTACTAATCTATTCAAGGAATGAAGAAGATCATGCTAGTCATCTCAGAATAGTTTTTCAGACTTTGAAACATAAGGAGTTGTATGCCAAGTTCTCTAAGTGTGAGTTTTGGCTCGAGTCTGTGGCATTCTTGGGCCATATTTTGTCTGGAGAGGGAATTAAAGTTGATACTCAGAAGATTGAGGCAGTGCAGAATTGGCATAGACCCACATCTCCAACTGATATTAGGAGTTTCTTGGCTTTAGCTGGCTACTACAGAAGATTTGTAGAGGGTTTCTCGTCCATTTCGTCTCCTTCGACGAAGCTGACTCAGAAAATAGTGAAGTTTCAATGGTTTGAAGCTTGTGAGAAAAGCTTTCAGGAATTGAAGAAGAGGTTGACTACTGCCACAGTGTTGACCTTATCAAAAGGTACTCAAGGTTTTGTGGTGTATTGTGATGCATCTAGAGTTGGCTTGGGTTGTGTTCTAATGCAGAATGGCAAGGTGATAGCTTATGCCTCCAGATAGTTGAAGGTTTATGAGAAGAACTATCCAACCCATGACTTAGAGTTGGCTACGGTAGTATTCGCTTTGAAGATTTGGCGTCACTACTTGTATGGTGTTCATGTTGATGTATTCACCGATCACAAGAGCTTACAATATGTGTCACACAGAAAGAACTCAATCTCAGACAAAGGAGATTGTTAGAGTTGCTCAAGGATTATGACATGAGTATTCTCTACCACCCAGGTAAGGATAATGTGGTTGTTGATGCCTTGAGCAGGATGTCTATGGGCAGTACTGCCCATCTTAGAGAAGAAAATAGAGAGTTAGCAAAAGATGTGCACAGACTTGCACGCCTGGGAGTTAGACTTATGGATTCCATAAAAGGAGGAATAGTGGTGACGAACAGGGCTGAATCATCACTAGTGTCAGGGGTGAAGGAAAAGCAGGACCAAGACCCCATTTTGCTTGACTTGAAGGCCAATGTTCAAAAGCAGAGAGTATTAGCTTTCGAACAAGAGGGAGATGGTGTATTGAGATATCAAGGTAGATTGTGTGTACCAATGGTGGATGGACTCCGAGAGAGGATCATGGAGGAAGCTCATAGCTCCAGATATTCCATTCATCCGGGTTCCACCAAAATGTATTGTGATTTGAGAGAGGTATATTGGTGGAATGGTATGAAGAATGATATTGCGGAATTTGTCGCTAAGTGTCCAAATTGCCAACAAGTGAAAGTTGAGCACCAAAGGCCCGGTGGTTTGACGCAGAATATATAACTTCCCGAATGGAAGTGGGAGATGATTAATATGGACTTCATCACATGTCTACCAAGGTCTCGCAGGCAACATGATTCTATTTGGGTGATTGTCGATAGAATGATAAAATCAACACATTTTTTGCCAGTAAAGACTACCCATTCAGCAGAAGATTATGCCAGGTTATATATTCAGGAGGTGGTAAGACTTCATGGAGTCCCAATTTCCATTATTTCAGATAGAGCTGCACAATTTACTGCACAATTCTGGAAGTCTTTTCAGAAAGGCTTGGGTTCGAAGGTGAACTTAAGTATTGCCTTTCATCATCAGACTGATGGGCAAGCAGAGCGTACTATTCATACATTAGAAAACATATTGAGGGCTTGTGTGATTGATTTAAAAGGAAATTGGGATGATCACCTACCTCTCATTGAGTTTGCTTACAACAACAATTACCACTCTAGCATCCAAATGGCTCCTTATGAAGCTCTTTATGGGAGAAGATGCAAATCTCCTATTGGATGGTTTGAAGTTGGTGAAGCAGGGTTGATAGGACCAGATTTAGTTCACCAAGCCATGAAGAAGGTGAAGGTGATTCAGGAGAGGTTAAAAATGGCGCATAGTCATCAAAAATCCTACACAGATATTAGGAGAAGGCCATTAGAGTTCGAAGTAGAGGATTGGGTTTATTTGAAGGTTTCACCCATGAAGGGTGTCATGAGGTTTGGTAAGAAGGGGAAACTTAGTCCCCGATATATTGGACCTTATCGCATAGTCAAGAGAATTGGTAATGTAGCTTATGAGATGGACCTACCTCAAGAGTTAGCAGCACTTCATCCGGTGTTTCACATCTCCATGTTGAGGAAGTGTATGAGAGATCCTTCATTGATTATACCAATTGAAAATGTTGGGATTAAGGATAACTTATCTTATGAGGAGATTCCGATTCAGATTTTAGATCGCCAAGTTCACAAGTTGAGGACCAAAGAAGTAGCTTCAGTCAAAGTCCTTTGGCGGAACCAATTTATTGAGGAAGCTATTTGGGAAGCTGAAGAAGATATGAAGAAGAGATATCCACATCTCTTCGAATCTGGGGAAAATGCAGAGGAAGGTACTAATTCTCTTCTTAGTACTCTTTGAATTTTGAATGAGCATGTTGATTGTTGCATTTACTTGTCGAGTGTTTGAACTAGATGTTACCACCCTTGGCTTAGTGAAATAAAGCTCATACGAGGATGAATGTTCCCAAGGGGGAGATATTGTAACATCTCGCACCTAGAAACGACTAGAAACAGTTTAAAATATAAAGATAATGATTTTTGGAAAGAATAAGAAAAATCTGGAAAATTTGTCTAATTTTGAAAAGTGAGTTTTGTTCATTTTCCAATTACCATGACTCCTAGCTCAGGATGAGTTAGGAGTAGGTCTTGATATGTTTGGAAATCCCTTGGGAAGATCTTTCCAACGCCGCCGAGTTTGCATGATCTCGACATCGTATGAGTGAGATATGCCTTTCGGAAGTTGGGCTCTTGGATTGAGGGAAGTCCCAATCCGGATTTAAGAAAGGGCAAAGTAGTATTTTCTCTAATTAATTTTCTAATTCTTTTTTAGGAATTTATTGAGGTAAAATCCTGACTTAGTCAGTTTGGATAATTGAGAAATACGCTTAGGGCTTGGAGAAAAGAGAAAAGAAGAAAGAAAGGGAAAAAAGGTCTAGATTTCGCCAAGAACGTCAAGCCTGCGAGTGGAATTCGTCGGGGGTGATCCCTATTGAGTTATGTGAGATATTTTAGTGATGGGTTAGTTCACCCACACACCAACTTGTTTCAATTCAGCTATTTTGGGTTGTTTACATGTTAAAAAGTGAAGTTCTTGAAGGACATCATTAAGTTATTGATCGGTTGTGTTGTTGAAGTTTCTTGTTGATTTGATTCGTGATTTCGGGTGGATTTTTGATTTAGATCTGTTGTAATTTAAGAGTACTAATGACCCTAAGTGTTCGGGGAAAGAACTAGGGAAGATTGAAGGGTCTAGAGATGAAAACCGAAGGAGAAAAGTCGTCAAACACCTGGGGATAGGGGTGGGGCGTCGCGCCAGCCAGCGCCCCCCAAAAGGGTCTCTGAATGTTCACCCTTGGGGCGCCGCGCCAGCCATCGCACCCCAGACTGGCCTCTGAATATTGAAGGCTGGCGCCCCGTGCCTCTAAGAGCGCCAAGGACGCCAGTTCTCCCCATTCGTCCCCCATCTTTTCGTACTTGTTTCGTAGCAATGTACCTATATTTCTTAGTTGATTCCAACACTCTAAGGTACATCTAAACATCATGAAATCATCCGTAAACATGAGATCATGAACCTTGAATCCATAATTCAATTCAAGGAAAGTTAAGATCAAAGTCAAGGAAGTTAAGCATCAAGTCTAGAAGTTAAGAAGCAAATCAAAGCAAAGTTTCTTAAAGTTTTCAAGGGTCTTTAACAATGTTTTAACGTCATTTTAAGACCTAAGTTTTGAAGTTAAACAAAGAGTAAATCTATGGTTTGAAGTTCTTTTCTTCAAAGAGAAATATGGGGACTATGTAATCCCAAAGAAGTTTTAAAGAAATGTTTCACATTTAAAAAAGGCTGGAAACTGAGATTTCCAAATAGCCTTCGGGATAGTTTTCAGAAAAGAGTAATCCTTTTCTTAATGAAGCAAGAGGGGAAACTGAGATTTCCAAGATAGCCTTTGAGCTAAGTTTTTGAGCAATTATCGGAAATCAGCAGAAAGAAATATGTTTTAAAAATATAAGAGCCAGTACATTTTTGGGAGTAGTATTGAGCACCGAATTGGGGGAGCATTCAAATAACACACAACCCCCATAGAACCATGTAGCCATCATGGGTAGAAGAGGTTCATACTTTTTAGATGAATCCTTTTCAAAGTAGACTAGTGGATCCATTAGGCAGTTCAGGTTCTATACCTTTGGCCGGGTATAGGATGCTCTGGCAGCGTGAGGTTGATCACTGTATCATCACTATAGCTCTTATGTTATGGTTGTCGGTTAGAGAAACTCCCACAACAGTTATTGTATTTTTTATATACATTAGTTTATTTGTATTTCTACATACATCTCAGATTTATTGTATCTTTGTATACACAGAGACGTTTATAGCATGTTTTTAAACAACTTTGATTTATATTGCATTTGTTTTAAACTACTTTATATTGAAATGAGTGAGTTAGATTAAGTCGAGTTGAGCCAGGTAAGTTATTCAGTTTCTTTCAAATTTCCTTCTAGCCTATGTTGCTTAGCATTCCAACTCGCATACTCGTACATTCAATGTACTGATGCCAGTTGGCCTGCATCGCCTTATGATGCAGATTCAGGTAACCAGGATCAGCATCCAGCGCCTCGTTGATCCAGTTGAGCAGTTCAGAGTCAGTGGTGAGCCTCCTTGCATTCAGGAGGACTCTTTTATTCGCTTTCAGTGTTTCATTAATTAGGATCTTGTGGGGTTTGTCCCAACATCCATCTCAATATTTTAGAGGCTTCATAGACAGTCAGATAGTTATTAATGTAAATGTCTTTCTTTATCATTCAAATGTTGTTTAATTACTAAGCGCCATTTTGGCCAGTTTACTATCATTTAAGTTGTTTATGATTTTATATTGTGTTGAGTTAAGTCTTCCGCTGAGTTAAGTAGCCAGGCCAAGGGTTCGCTTGGGGCCAATAATGGTCTCCGAGTGCCGGCCACGTCCAGGGTGTAGACTCGAGGCGTGACACAAGCGAACCCTCATCCTGGCTGACTACAAGCGAAAAACTAATTCAAGAATACAAAGCTTAAAAAATGAAATAAAAGTTCATAAAATTCAAATTCAAACTTTAACTCAAATGAAAACTCAGAATAATAAAATATATTCAACTCGCCCCAAAATTGGCAACTTAAGTCTTTGAAATATTTAATAAAATAAATAAATAATACAGACTTCTTAACTATACTGACTATCTGTGAAGCCTCTAACTGGTTAACATGGAAGTCGGGACAAGACCCACGACATCCTGACTGAACTTAAAAGTAAATGAAATCCTCCGAAAACAAGGAGGCTCACCATGGCTAACCCGAACTCCCAAATGTATCAACGAAGCTCTTGTTGATGATACTGAATACCTATGTCTGCATCATGATAAGATGCAGGCCAAATGGCTCAATAAGTGGAATGTACGAGCACGTAAGGGGAAATCTAAAACATAAACATAAGCTTGAAACTTGATAAAAAGGAAACATACTTACCTCTTCTCAAACTTACCCAACTCAAGAAATACTCAAGGATACTCAAAACTACTCAAATTTACTCAACTCAGAAGTACTCAAGGATAAGATACTCAACTCAGAGATAAGATACTCAACTCAAAGATATGATATTCAACTCTGGGTACTCAACTCTGGAAACTCAACTCAATATGACTGAACTCATTTCAATATAAAGCAATTTAATGCATGTGCAATATAAAGAAAAGCTGTTTAAAAATACGATGACATCTCTGTGTGTATGCAAGGATACAACATAACTCTAAAATGTATGTAAAAATACAATTAACTATGTATATAAGAATACAATAACTTATGTGGGAGTTTCTCTAATCACAACCACCACTATGAGCCTAAGTGGTGATACAACGTCTTTCCCACACTGCCAGAACTGTCCTATACCTTTCCTTCATATAGAACACTTAACTTAGTGGATCCACTAGCTTAACTTGTGTGATCATTTAAAAAGTATGACCCATTAATACCCATGATGGCTACATGATTTATGGAGACTTGAGTTAATATGAACTCACATCCCCATATCGGTGCTCAATACTTCTCCCAAAAATATACTTAGCTCATATATTTTAAAAACAAACTTCTTTCTTTGGTTTGAGATAATCACTCAAAAAACTTAGCTTTAAAGCTCTCTTGGAATCGATGTTCCCTTTTCTTGTTCAAATGTGAAAACATTTATAAACTCTTTCGGGAATACAAAGTTTCCTATATACTTTTGATGAAATGAACTCAACTCTTTACTCTTTACTTTTTGCTTAACTCAAAACTTAAGTCTTAAAAGAAAGTTAAAACGTTTGTAAAATACTTCTTAAAATATGGTTCGTGCTGAATTATGGACGTGAAAGACTCAATGCAAGGTTTTCAACAACCATAGATAGAACTCAATACTTGGAACTCAAGAATTTCAATAATACTACTCACTTCATGAATGATCAACTTAGAGGGTTCATGCGGAATTTATGAGCATGAACTACTCAAATCAAGGACTCAAAGATACTTCTTGTTTCAACACTGCTCGACTTATATGGTTCATGCGGGATTTATGGACATGAATAACCCAACTCAAGGACTTTATGGGTAACATGTAATAGTGCCATGATTAGGAGTGTAATCTCGAAGGGGTCAGAAACTCAATACTTATGACTTATGGCATGGAGATATTACTCCTCTCATAGATACTCAACTTATGGAGTTCATGCGGAATTTATGGGCATGAACGACTTGACTCGTAGGTCTACACAACGTTATGGAATTCATGATACAAATCTTCTCATTATCATACTTACTTCCTCAAAACTTAGTTCAAATCAATAGTTGATATCAAAGGATTCACAATTGAACTCAAAGGCTTTCTTGAACTCTACTCTTAACTCTCTCTTGAATGTGAATTATGAATTCAAGAGTTATGGTTCATGATATAAAGGATCCCATGACGAAAAGGTATAATCAAGAATATATTCTCCTCACTCTCATACTAACTTGCTCGAGTCTTGAAACAAGTTACTAGAAGTTGTAGAAGACTCCTCAAAAATACTCAAAGGGACTTTCTGAATGTTCAAATGAATTCTCAAAACTTAACTCTTAACTCTACCTTGAAGTTGAATTATTAATTAAAGTTTATGATCATGTTAGGAATGATTTTAGATGTTTAGAATTAGCTTAGAGTAGTTAGAATCGAAAAGCAGTGAAGGTGCACTTTAAACGAACTCAAACGGGGCAACCGATGACAAACTGGATGGGGCAGGAGACCCTGGGGCTATGGGTGGCGTGGAGCGCCAGCCCCTAACATTCAGAGGAGGGTTTGGGGCTCTCTGGCTGGCGCATCGCGCAAGTCCCCAACCCAGAAAATCCGACGAATTTTCCGTGCTCATTTTCTTACTCTAACTCCCCTAGAATCGAATGAATTCTTCCCCAATCACTTGGATTCGATTACTTAACATAAGTACACTCTAATATACTCAAAACAACACTCAAATTACTAAATTTCATCTCATGAAATCATCAAAACCCCAACACAACAAGATTTAGAATGAACTTCAAGAACACCTATATCAAGAACTCTAATCTTTCAACTACAAGAATGAAATTTCACTAAAAATAACATGATTGGCGTGTGGGTGAACTAACCCAAAACTATGGAAGCTTAAATACCTCTTAGGGATTAAACCCATGGCGAAAATCTGCTACAACACGCAAGAATCTCGACGAACGCTTGATCCTCTCCTCCTTTCTCCTCCTTTCTCCTCTTTTCTCTTCTTTTCTCTTCTTGAACTCTCAACTAAAACCCTAGGCAAATTTTAGGATTATAAAACTGAACCTAATAGGATTAGACCCTTAAAACCTTACTAAAAACTAATTAAATCTGATTTGGTAAGGAAAATACCAAAATACCCCTTTAAAATCTGGTTTTTACTTTCCTTATCTAGAGAGCCCAATTTCGAATGCACATATCTTCCTCATACGAACTCGAAACTGACAAAACTCGGTGGAGTTGGAAAGATAATCCAAATATATTCCTTACGGTATCTGGTAGCACACCTAGATCATTTTGAGCTAGAAGTTATGGTCGTTTAAAGTCAACCCAAAACTCATACTTAGCTTAACTTGCAAAATTTCAGATTTTGCTATTTCCACTCTAGTTATCTTTTGAAACTCAAGGTTCTTCATCTAGTGACCTGACCTTAATACTTAAGAAATTTTAAAAATCCTTAGTAAAATCCTACTCACAATGAAGGACGGTTCAAGTCTTAGTTCGAAAAAATTTCTGGGGTGTTATAGATATATGATAATTATGGTATTTAAGGATTAGTTAATGTATCTACTAAGGGTTATTTATGTAATTGTATATGTATAAACTATTGTATAAATACCTAAATATATGATCAATAAAGGTTACATTGGGTTCTACTTTACATGGTATCAGAAGACCAAAAAAAACAAGCTAGGTATGCCAGGAACTTCAGCCGCTGCCATTATGTCTACTGCTTTAGAGACAATGCTGTCATCCCTATCGTTTAACCCTACGCATCAACTCTCAATCGAACTGACTTCCACGAACTTCTTACTTTGGCGAACTCAATTACAGCCTATGATTCGTGGTTATGGATTAGAGCATCAAATTGATAGCTCTCAACCAATTGGAGAAAGATTTCTTGGTGAAAATCAATTGAATCCTTTGTATCAGAATTGGGTACGTCAAGATCAAATATTTTTTATTTGGATTGTGGCCTCTGTTTCAGAGAGTGTGTTACCACAAATAGTACGTGTTGAGACGTCTCGTGTAGCCTGGGAAAAACTGATTTCGGCGTATGCTACGACATTGAAGTAAAAAATTCGTGAACTGAAAAATCAGTTATACACTCTTCGTCGTGGTTCTGATTCGATTGAGATGTATATTCATACAACTAAGAGTATAGGTGATCAACTTGCTGCTTTACAACATCCTATTAATGAGGACGTTATTGTTGAGTATGTTAAAGGTGGCTTAGGTGTGTGTTATCACCCTTGTACAAGGTCTATTAACGTGACACAGATTTATGTATCTTTTGATACACTATATGGTCTCTTTTTGATTGAAGAGAGACAAATGAAGAATGAAGAATCTACAATAATTGCGCCAACTTCTCACTATGGAATGGCGCAACCTCAGTGAGGGCGGGGTCGGGACTGTGGCAATGGCAATGGCAAGCGAGGACATGGCAGGGGTGGCTACTTTTCTTCTGCATCACCACCTAGTCGTGGGTTCTCTACTTCAATACAAACTGCTGCCACAAATAACCAATTCTATAATCGAGTCGCGCAAGCAGCACCACTGGATAATTCTACCATCAGTTGTTATAATTGTGGAGGACTGGGACATGTGACTCATGTTTTCCATTCACCGAGGACCAGGAATGCTAATCGTGGTGTTAATAAACCATCTTCTAATCTTGCTAGCACCTCTTCACAACCATCCCAATCTTGGCTTATGGACAGTGGCCCCACACACCATCTTACCGCTAATCTGGACAACCTCGCTATTCACTCTAAAGATCAAGGTCCCGAGGAAGTTGTTCTAGGTAATGTTTCTAAATTACCTATATCTCACATTGGTTCTTTTTCTATGTTCCTGGGGCTTCTTTCAATTTAAACAATATTTTGTGCGTCCCTACCGCTAAGCAAAATTTAATTTCTATTAGTTCTTTTGTTAAGGCTAATAATGTTTCTTGTGAATTTTTTCCTGACAATTTTCTTGTGAAGGATTTGGCAACGAAGGCTCTGTTATTCAAATGCCCGAATGAAGATAGTCACTATACCCTTCCAGCATCTCCGTTGCAGTGTCCTGTCCAGTCATACTCTGCAACATTGGGAGACTGGCATGCTTGGTTTGGACATGCTTCTCCTTCCACAGTTCGTCATTTAGTTTCTAGTAATAATTTAGGTTTTGATAGCTCTATTAGTTCACGTAGTTCATTTTTTCGGGCTTGTGTAAAGAGAAAAATTCATAATTTACCTTTTTATGTATCAGAATATTCAGCTCGTGGTCCTTTAGATTTGATTAGCTCGGATGTTTGGAGTCAAGCCACGAAAATCTCAAATGATGGTTTTCATTATTATGTTAAATTTTTATCACTTTAGCAAATATTCTTGGATATATTTTACTAAGAACAAATCTGATGTGCTTGATATTTCTCATCAATTTCGTTTATTGATTGAGAAATTTTTTGGTTGTTCCATTAAACAATTTCAGTCAGATTGGGGAGGGGAGTTTCAAGCCTTGACTTCCTATTTGCGTACACATGGAATAACACAACGTGTTTCTTATCGATATACCCCTGAATAGAATGGGTGTGCCGAAAGGAAACATAGACATGCAATTGAAACTGGTTGTGCACTTCTTTTTCACTCCCATGTCCCTTCTAAATTTTGGACAAACGCATTTGAAACGGTTGTCTTTGTTATCAATCATCTGCTCACTCCTCTGTTAAATCATCAAACTCCATATGAATTTTTGTTTGGTGACAAGCCCGATTTCAATCAATTACGTGTTTTTGGTTGCTTATGTTATCCTTGGCTTCGTCCTCATTCGCAAAATAAATTAAGTCCACGTTCAACTCCCTGCGTCTTCCTTGGCTATGGTCGCACTCACAAAGGCTACAAGTATTATAATCGTGTCTCTAACAAATATTTTTTCTCACGCCATGTGTTGTTTGATGAACATGTATTCCATTTTCAAGAAATTGATGGTGTGTGTGTTGTGTCTACTAAGCCTAAAATAAGTCTATCTCTTGCTATTCCTACTCTTCATATTGTTCCAGTTTCACATATGCATCCACCAATATCGCAACCTCACCTACCTACCATCCAAGAACCCACATTAACTCATTCGCCATCCTTTGTGCACTGTGCTCCAGCACAATCTCTATCACAGGCTTCTCCTGTTTCACTTGGTACTGGTCCACATAATACACAAGTTCAAGGCCTTGATAATTTGATTAGTGGTGTTTTTACTAATTTTTTTCCAGATGACTCTAATTCTAGTTGTGTGCTATTTCATTGGATGTAGTCACACCTATTTTAAATCATCCAATGGTTACACGAGCGCAAACAGGAAATCTTAAGCCCAAATGTATCCAATCTTTCTCTACCTCCTATTGTCTTGCTCTTGATCCCACATGTTATACTCAGGCTATTAAAATTCCTAAATGGATATTTGTTATGTCTATGGAATATAATGCACTCATTGCAACTGGTATTTGGAGGTTGGTTCCACCTCATCAAGATACGAATATCATTGGTTATAAAATGGGTTTTCAAGACAAAAAATAAGAAGACCAGATGGCTCCATTGAACGACATAAAGCCAGATTAGTTGCCAAGGGTTTCCATCAACTCCCTAGAATTGACTTTGTTGATACTTTTAGTCCTGTTGTTAAACCTACAACTATTCGACTAGTGCTTTCTATTATCGTGTCATAGGGATGGATTGTTAATCAACTTGATATCTCTAATGCGTTCTTCCATGGTATGCTAGAGGAGGATGTATACATGGTTCAACCAATAGGTTTTGTTGATCCTAATCACCCTAATTACATATTCAAGCTAGAGAAATCTATTTATGTTCTTAAATAGGCTCCTCGAGTATGGAATAAATGTTTGTCAGAGGCCTTGTGTGAACTTGGTTTCCAAGGCTCTAAAACAAATTCTCCACTCTTTTTTAGAAGCGTTGGCACTGAAAAGTTATTTTGTTTGATCTATGTTGATAACATTATAGTCTTGGGCGCGCCTATGCATCTTGTTTCTTCATTTATTCAGCAGTTAAAAATGTGATTCTCCTTGCAGAGCTTGGGTAGGCTTAATTACTTTTTGGGCACTGAAGCTACTTGGCGATCTGATGGGTTGTTGTTACATCAGTCTAAATATATACATGATCTCTTAGAATGTAGTAACATCTTAGAAATAGTCATCTAGCATTCAACTTGTGAATAAGAAGATATTCAACACATAATTTCTGATGTATAAGGTATTTAATATTAAGAACTTTAAGATTGAACTCATTAAATTTAAATTATGAATATACCTCGGGAAATAGTACTAGATTAATTATGGCTGAAAACACCTATAATGAGAGTTTCAAGTTCCGTATAAGATAAAGTAGGAAATATAAGTTAAAAAATTAAATTTAGAGAAACAAGAAAAGAACAAGACGGTCTGAGCATTATCTATGAAGGCTTACATAAATAACAAATAACAAGTAGTATTAGTTTATTTTGGGCTTACTTAGGGAATGCACTTTGTCAGGCCTTCATATTTTTGGATGATGGTTTAGAAAATCAATTAAAAGTTAAAATTTATTTTTATATAGTTTTGATTCTTATTTGTATAGTTTTAATTCTAAGTGTATGATGATGAGAACACCGATCGATTCAAGTTTTCCTTATAAAATCATGGTGATGATAATGATGTATTTTCACTAATTGGTGTTCCCTCTCTGATGTGTTGTGACGAAAAAAATGAAAACGAAAATCTAAAAGTAAAGAACACCAAGTTCATCGTGGAAAAACCCTTCAAACTGAAGCTAACACCCACGGGATCGACAAGATCCGAATTGCTTCACTGAAACAATAAGAGGGTTACAAATATTATTCTAACGCCTACACAACAAGTGCCAAAAGAAAACAAACAATAGCTACACCAACAAAAGATAAATAGAAAGAAACACCACCCAAACCCAGCTGCTGTTTGGGACCTAATTCAAGATTTTTCTGACCTAAGAATCCAATCTGTACCGTTCAAATCAACCGCGAAGATGTCAAGAACAGTCAGTCAAAATTTCAGCCCGATCGAACGGTTAGTTAATTGGAAAACAAATCTGAAGATTGCTGGTCGGAGAAAAAGACTGCAGCAAAAGAACCATTTTTTTTCTCTCTTCTCTTTTGTTGAAAGCTCTCTCAAATACCTCTCTTATGTCTTAATATCTTTCAAATACAATACTAATGAGCAATTGAATTATTCTATCAAAACCATCCTCTATTTATAGAGTTATACTTTTCCTTACAAAACCAAAACCAACTCCAAATAAAATTATTATTCCAATCCTTTTCCTAATAGAATTGGAAACCAAATAAAGAGAATAATTTCAATCCTTTTTCAAGTAGGATTAGGCCATGAGCCTTTAGCTAGAACATGGGTCATAGCCGAACAAACTGCCCCTCCAACTAAGGGGCCAAATGGACTTCAAGGTGAGGAACTCTTGACCCATGGACAAATGGACATCAGATTCCAGACCGAAATAACATTTGAAAGTAACTTACATTGAGAGACATGTATAAGATAGAAATCTCACCAATAGATAACACCCTTAGCGCGGCACCCGATCTTTCCTGTATTGGCTTGATCGTAGAACCATGTCTACCAATTAAATGAATGTCTTGTGATGAAGCCACCAATAACCTTGAAGAGCAGAATGTAGCACCAACAACTGCTACTCCTGGATCATCATTGTTTAGCCCGACAACACTCTTAAAAATTCTTAAAGCAGCATCCATCGCTGGAGATACCTCCGCATTTGGATTTTCTCTGCCATATATTAAGACCTGAAAAACATATGAAGGAAGTCATCATGAAATATAAAATAATATGATTTGGAACATATCAAAAAGGAAAAAATAAACAATGAAAGAAGCAACATAAAATAATTTGATTCCAGAACCTACGAAAAAGAAAAAAAATAAACAAACCCTAAGAGGTGTCAGATTAGAACTGAATACCAACTAGAGGTTCCCCTACTCGAAGGCAATTGCAAGAGTGAATCTTAACTTATATGAGAGGGAAAAAACACCATAAAATGTTTTATGAGGCAGAGAGGGAAGCCTTTAATGTTAAGGCCTACACCTTAAGCATTCAGATACACACTTTTTAAGCCTTTTGGATCTATTTTAAGTTATGAATTACAACTAAGCCAACATTGGAAAGAAGACCCAATGTAACTTTATAAAATTTAGCAAAGATTTAAAAAATAGATTTTTTCCTCTAATTCAATAGTTTATACATTAAAAATGCAAGTCAAGCAAAAAACTAATTAGCAGTATAATCTCAAGAGATACAAATTCATTTCAACTCAAATGTTCACACAAGTTCTTGATGGTGTACTCTACTGTAACCGACTCATAATTTCCACGAGGGCTAGAACCGAAGAAAACCTTGATGAATGTGGGTCCCCTAGATGGGGCGTATACATCAGACTCCACATTTAGCTCATGTGGTTTTATGTTGGTTATTAGTAGCTTCCAATGACAGATTCTAGTGTATTGACCAGGTTATCAGTTACAATTCAGCATTCAGTTTTAGTTTGTTATAAACTTGGTCACTACATTGAGTTAGTTCATATTCAGCATGTTTAGCATCTTTATCATGTTTATATTATATCATTGCTTTATCGCTTTGTTCAGTTATATGTTTTATTCAGCTTCATTATATCCTGCATGCTCCGTACCTTTCAAGTACTAACGCATACTCTGCACTACATCTTCTCGTGATGTAGGTTCAGGTCCTCAGCATTTAAATCATGCATAGATCGGTTCCCGATCTTTAGTTCTGCAGTATCCGTGGTGAGTCCTCATATTTCTATGACAATAGGCATGGTTCTATATTTACTCTTTTTATTTCATTTTTCAGTATTTGCTAGAGTTAGTTAGGGGCATGTCCCAGCATCTTTAGTCAGTTAAAGGCTTTATTTCATACATAGACAGATTCAAGCTTTAGTGTTTGAGTTTTTATTTCAATATCTTAAACTCTTCCCCATCTTTTCAGTTGATGTCATGTTTTAAGCTTCCGCACAATATTTCTTGTTTTATTTTATTTTAGTATGCTTGTGATATGCCAGCAGGGATAGCTTGGGGTAACTCGTGATCCTATGTCCCTTGTTTACGCCCTGGGGTAGCTTTGTGGTATGATAATGATACCAAGTTTTTCACTCCCTGAAGCTAACTCTAGGGCGTAAACAGGACACCTAGGATCACGAGTAACCCAAAGCTAACCCTGAGCTGGCATATCGTAAGCATACTTAAAGATAAAATGAAACAAGATATACTGTGCGGAAAATTAAAACATGAGATCAGCTGAAATGATGGGGAATACTTAATACTATCTGAATATATATTTGAGAAGAGTTTAGGATACTAAAATTAAACTCAAACACTAAAGCTAAATCTACCTATGCCTGAAATAAGCCTCTAACTGACTAGAGATGTTGGTACATGCCCCAGCTAACTCTAGAAAATACTGAGAACTGAAATAAAAAGACTAAATATAGACACATGTCTATTGTCCTCGAAATATGATGACTCACCACTGAATTTGTTGAACTAGAGATCGAGAACCAATCTATGCGTGATTTGAATGCTGAGGACCTGAACCTACATCACGAAAAGATGTAGCGCAGAGTATGTCTCATTACTTGAAAGGTATTGAGCATGCAGGAGAGAATAAAGATGAATATAACTGAATAAAGCGATAAAACAATGATATAATCTAAACATGATAAATATGCTAAACATGTTGAATATGAACTAACTGAATGTAGTGACAAAATTTATAACATACTGAAACTAAATACTGAACTGTAACTGATAACCTGGTCAATACACTAGAATGTGTATGTGGGAGCTACTAATAACTGACATAAAACCACATGAGCCAAATGTGGAGTCAGATGTATACGCCTCATCGAGAGGACCCAATATACTTTGCCAAGGGTAGAGACGCATGACAGGTGCGATCACTAAGTATAATACCCAGAAAAGGGACTTACCTATGGGGGCACGTAGTTTTGGGACTATGAGGGTGACTCACCCTTAGTCCACTAGGTATTAAGCCTACTCCAAACTGATATGTAATTAACACATTATGGTTGAATGTATGTAATACTGAATAGTTCAAAATACTGACATGCTTATTGAAAATTCAACATCTATATATTGATAATGAAATATTATTAAACTGGTGCTTGTAATCTGACGTAGCAAGTGTATTTCATGGACTAAACGAATCTACACAACTAGGGTTCTGCGTCTCAAGCAAGAACTAACCAACAATTCCACAAAAACTTGGTAATTTGATTTGGATTCTTTTAACAACTGAATCACAACATAAATTCTGAAATTTTAGAAACCCTAGGTCTAACATGTTTAGAGAATCAAGAATCTGACTGAATTCTAGGGACCTAATGGGTGATAGGAACCCACTAGTGAAATCCCACACACCTGGTGACGAATTTCACGGAAAAATCTTTCAATTTTGGGGTTAGAACTGAAGAAAACATGGCTGCGTGTTCTTAAGGGACTGCTTAACTTTTCTCTCTGTTTCACTTGATTTTGGTGAATGATCGATAAGGGTATGTTCTAATTAAGTCACTATAGTAAAACTAACAAAAACTACGTGATTTAGGGGTTAAACGACGTAGTTTAGGGAAAAGACCAAATGACCACTGACTTAAAAGTGTGACCCAGCTGACCACGGACCGGTTTTGAGGCGAGCTTACACAGGCGCCACCACGGTCTGTCTTCAAGACCAGGAATCATGAAGGGTCCCGTGGTCTGACATCTGGGCCTGGTGGACAACTCTTGTCTTCCACGAGCTCCAGCACGGTCCATGAGGTGGTCCACGACTCATAAAGGGCTCACCTCAAACACTAAAGTTGAATTTGTCTATGTTTGAAGTAAAGCCTCTAACTGACTAGAGATGATGGGACATGCCCCCAACTAACTCTAGCAAATATTAAAAACTGAAATAAAAAGACTAAATATAAAAACATGTCTATTGTCCTCGAAATATGAGGGCTCACCATTGATATTGTTGAACTGAAGATTGGGAACTGATCTATGCGTGATCTGAATGCTGAGGACCTGAATCTACATCACGAGAAGATGTAGCGCAGAGTATGCATTAGTACTTGAGAGGTACTGAGCATGCAGGATAGAATGAAGCTGAATAAAACATATAACTGAACAAAGCTATAAAGCAATGATATAATCTAAATATGATAAATATGCTAAACATGTTGAATGTGAACTAACTGAATGTAGTGACCAAGTTTATAACATAATGTAACTCAATTGTAGTTAATAACCTGGTCAATACACTAGAATTTGTCTATGGGAGATACTAATAACCGACATAAAACCAAATGAGCTAAATGTTGAGTCCAATGTATACGCCTCATAGAGAGGACCCAATATACCTTGCCTAGGGTATAGAGGCATGACTGGCGTGATCACTAAGTATAATTCCCACAAAGGGGACTTACCTATAGGTGTATGTAGTTCTGGATGATGAGGGTGACTGACCCTTGTCCAACTCGGTTGTAACACCCCAGAAATTCTTCCGAACTTAGACTTGAACCGTCCTTCATTGTGAGTAGGATTTTACTAAGGAATTTAATATTTCTTAAGTATTAAGGTCAGGTCACTAGATGTAGCACCTTTAGTTTCAAAAAGAACTAGATTGGACATAGCAAAAATCTGAAATTTGGAGAGTTAAGTTAAGTATGAATTATGGGTCAACTTCAAACGACCATAACTCCTAGATAAGGATGAGTTAGGTGTGCTACCATATACCGTAGGAAATACCTTTGAATTGTATTTCCAACGCCACTGAGTTTGCTCAGTTTCGAGTTCGTATGAGGGAGATATTTCCATTCGAAGTTGGGCTGTCTACATAAGGAAAGTCAAAACCGGATTTTAGAGGGGTATTTTGGTCTTTTCCTTACCCAATCAACTTTAATTCGTTTTTAGTAATATTTTAGGGGTCTAATCTGATTAGGTTAAGTTTTATAATCCTAGTCTACGCCTAGGGTTTTAGTTGAGAGTTCAAGAAGAGAAAGGAAGAAGACTGAAGAGGAGAAAAGAGAAAGTATCGAAGCGTTCGTCGAAGTTCTTGAGAGTTGTTGCGGATTGTCGCCATGGGTTTTATCCCTAAGAGGTATGTAAGCTTCCATAGTGTTGGGTTTGTTCACCCAAACGTGAATCATGTTATTTTCAATGCAATTTCGTTCTTAAAGTTGAAGGATTAGAGTTTTTGATGAGTTCTTGAAGTTCTTTCTAAATCTTGTTGTGTTGGGGTTTCGATGATTTCTTCAGATGAAATTTAGTAATGTGAGTGTTTTTTTGAGTATATTAGAGTGTACTTATGTTAAGTAATCGAATCCAAGTGATTGGGGAAGAAACCGTTCGATTCTAGGCGAGTTAGGGTGAGAAAACTAGCAAGGAAAATTCGTAAGATTTTCTGGGTTGGGGCCTGGTGCAATGCGCCAGCCAGAGCGCCCCTAACCCTCCTCTGAATTTTAGGGTCTGGCGCTCCACGCCACCCATAGCCCCAGGGTCTCCTGCCCCATCCAGTTTGTCATCGGTTGCCCCGTATGAGTTAGTTTAAAGTGCACCTTCACTCCTTTTCGATTCTTACTACTCTAAGCTACTTCTAAACAACTAAAATCATTCCTAACATGATCATAACCTTGAATTCATAATTCAAATTCAAGGTAGAGTTGAGAGTTAAGTTTTGAGAATTCTTTCGAATATTCTAAGAAAGTCCCATTGAGTCTTTTTGTGGAGTCTTCTACAACTTCTAGTAACTTGTTTCAAGACTCGAGTAAGTGAGAATGATAGTGAGGAGAATGTATTCATGAGTCTACTTTGTCATCACGAGATCCTTCATATCATGAACCATAATTCTTGAGTTCATAATTTACATTCAAGAGAGAGTTAAAAGTAGAGTTCAAGAAATCCATTGAGTTCAATTGTGAATCCTTTGAGATCAACCATTGATTTGAACTAAGTCTTGAGGTAGTAAGTAAGAGAATGAGAAGTGTCATATACATGAGTTCCATGTAGTTTGTAGACCATCGAGTCAAGTCGTTCATGCCCATAAATTTCGCACGAACTTCATAAGTTGAGTATCTATGAGAGGAGTAATATCTCTATGTCCTAACTCTTAAGTATTGAGTTTCTAACCCATTTGGGATTATAATCCTAATCTTGGTACTATTACCTATTACCCATGAAGTTGATGAGTTGAGTTGTTCATGCCAATAATTCCACATGAACATTATAAACGAACAACCTTGAGATGAGAAGTATCTTTGAGTCCTTGAGTTGAGTAGTTCACGCTCATAAATTCCGCATGAATCCTCTGAGTTTAGCATTCTTGAAGTGAGTAGTATTATTGAAGTTCTCGAGTTCCAAGTATTGAGTTCTATGTTTGGTTATTAAAAACCTTGCATTGAGTCGTTCACGTCCATAATTCGGCATCAACCATAGTCTAAGAAGTCTTTTACAAATGTTTTAACTTTGGTTTAAGACTTAAGTTTTGAGTTAAGCAAAGAGTAAAGAGTAAAGAGTTGAGTTCATTTGTTCAAAAGAGTATATTGGGACTATATATTCCCAAAGAGTAAATGTTTTCACATTTAAACAAGAAAGGAAACTGAGATTTCAAAAGAGTCTTTGAACTAGTTTTTCAGTAAAGAGGAAACCATGATTTCCAAGAGAGCTTTTAAGCTAAGTTTTGAGTAATTATCTCAAACCAAAGAAAGAAGTTGTTTTAAAAACATATGAGCTAAGAATATTTTTGGGAGTAGTATTGAGCACCGATATGGGGATGTGAGTTCATATTAACTCAAGTCTCCATAAACCAGGTAGCCCTCATGAGTATTAATGGGTCATACTTTTTAGATGATCACATAAGTTAAGCTAGTGAATCCACTAAGTTAAGCGTTCTATATGACGGCAAAGTATAGAACAGTTCTGGCAGCATGGGCAAGATGTTATATCACCACTTAGGCTCATAGTGGTGGTTGTCGGTTAGAGAAACTCCCACAATAGTATTTGCATTGTTCCTCAAGGGGTTCTACTTAGTATAAATGGGGGTATAGGACTTCATTAATGCATTTCACAAGTAGACCTTGAGAGAGAGCATGGTATGTCTTTTATGATATTATGATTATAAGTTAACATCATGTTTTAAACAGTTTTCCTTTTTCTTTATATTGCACTTGTTTTAAACTTCTTTATATTGAAATGAGTTCAGTTATGTTGAGTTGAGTTGAGCCAGGTAAGTTCTTCAGTTTCTTTCAGATTCATTCAAGCTTACGTTTATGCTTTAGAATTCCCCTTACATGCTCGTACATTTCACGTACTGAGCCATTTTGCCTGCATCTTATCATGATGCAGACACAGGTATTCAGGATCATCAACATGAGCTACGTTGATACATCCGAGAGTTTGAGTTAGCTATGGTGATCCTCCTTGCTTCCGAAGGATTTCATTTACCTTTCAGTTATATAAGTTTTTAGGATGTTGTGGGTGTTATCCCAGCTTCCATCTTTATCATTTAGAGGCTTTATAGATAGTCAGTATAGTTGAGAAGTCTGTATTATTTATTTATTTTATGAAATGTTTTAAAGAATTAAGTTGCCTATTTTATGGCGAGTTGAATATATTATTTTTATTCTAAGTTGTTCATTTGAGTTAAAGTTTTGAAGAGTTGAGTTTATTGAATTTTATTCAGTTTTAAGATTTTTCATGCTTAAGTTAGTCTTCCGCTTGTAGTCAGCCAGGATGAGGGTTCGCTTGGGGACCATCAATAGTCTTCGAGTGCCGGCCACGTCCAGGGTGTAGGCTCAGGTCGTGACAAACTTGGTATCAGAGCACAGAGTTTAAGTGTCCTTGGGTGTCTATGAAGTCGTGTTAGTAAGTTCTCATTTATGGTTGTGAGGGCCCCACTTCTATAAATGAGGGACTACAAACATTTAAGAAAAGTTTCCCTTCTTTCATACTCTTAATCGTGCAATAGAGCTATGTCATAGAGATTTATTTATACTCGTGCCTTTCTCAGATTCATCCAACTACCCATTATACTAGAGGTGGTTGAAAAGCTGAGTTACTTCTTTGTCGCTGAGTTGTTCTTAGCAAGAGTTTTGAGGAAGTCAAGAGACTTTAGTGGGGCTTGAGAGAAGACCAAGAGTAAGTTAAGTGTTTAGTTTAAGAGGAATGCACTCATATTCGTATGAATCATGCGTTTGAGCTAAAAGTGAGTTGTACTCTTTTCCGTAAGTCTCGTTTCAGCTGAAATCCTTTTTAAGAAATATGTTTAGAGCTTGGGCAAGATTTTCACCCAAAAAGGTAGCATGAGTTAAGATTCATGAGTAGTAGTAGTGAAATAGCCCAGAGTTAGAGTAAAGTATGAAGAGGTTTAGTAATCTAAGTAAGGGAGATGGTGTTTTGACAAATTATGTTATTATAGCCATTCACCTAACAAGTTCGTAATGAGGAGTTTTCCCTTATGGGTAGAGTAAGAGTTGCTAGTCAAGATGAGATAGAGTATATGTTGTTAACCAGAATAGAGTTGATGTCGATGTGCCATCGTATTAGAGGAGACTAAATTGATGTGTTGAATAAAAGAGAAAAGTATTTATGAAGTGATAGATCTAAGCTAGGCTTATGATTTTTTTGAGAGGGTCATGATGTTCAGAAGGTTATAGAACTGATCAAGTAATAAGATATGGTATGGTAGGAGAGCAATCGTATTGATATTAGGGTTTAGTAATGAACATTAAGCTTGAATTTGAGATGAGTGTCATAATCAAAAGAATGGGAACATGAGGGTGATGATGTTAATCTTGAGATTTTATCTAGTAGACTTGACATAGAGTAGGTGAGGAATTGAGATGTTGTTGCAATGAATGTGAGTAGTACAAGTGAGAGATCCTAACCTTTAGATAAGGGCAACGAAGTGTGGCTAAGTCACAAGAGTAACAAGAGCATTAAGAGGCGTGTCGAGACGGTATGTTACCAAATGAGGTTACAATTAAGTTATGATTTTCCATGTGTGCCTACATAGAATAATTGAGTTGTTAATGTGGAGTAGGTCCATAAATTTCAAGTGTTAGCTTTAGACCTAAGGGGGAGATGATAAGATAAGAAATCAAGTCAAGTGCTTGAGAGTAAGATAGTAATGAATTCCAAAAATTTGGGGGATATCTTTTTAGAAGTCCTTTTAGTAATGAAGTGGTGCTAGAAAATGGAGGTTAATGATCATATCGTGATGATGATGGTCTGATAGTTCCATCTAAGCTTGTAAATAAGGAGGAAGATTAGAATGAGGTTTTACTAAGAGAAATAGTTAAATGAGAGCCCTTACTTGGATATGAAGAAGTTGGTTAGTAGGAGTTCATGGAGTTGTTCGAGTACTAAGCTTGAATGTGGTGGTAAAGAGTAATAGTTTTGGAATGAGATTCCTTATAGAGAGGTATACAATCTGAACTTAAGGATTTGGGTTAATCTTGAATATAGTAAGAGTATACCATGAGACTTAGACCTTAGTAAGAGTAACCCAGTCCAGTCGTCATTCGAGGACGAATGATCCCAAGGGGGAGATATTGTAACACCCGAGAAATTTTTTCGAACTAAGACTTGAACCGTCCTTCATTGTGACTAAGATTTTACTAAGGAATTTAAGATTTCTTAAGTATTAAGCTCAGGTCACTAGATGTAGCACCTTGAGTTTCAAAAAGAAATAGATTGGAAATAGCAAAAATCTGAAATTTGGAGAGTTAAGTTAAGTATGAGTTATGGGTCAACTTCAAACGACCATAACTCCAAGATCAGGATGAGTTAGGTGTTCTACCAGACACCTTAGGAAATACCTTTGAACTATCTTTCTAATGCCACCGATGTTTCTCAGTTTCGAGTTCGTATGAGGGAGTTATGTCCATTCGAAGTTGGGCTGTCTAGATAAGGAAAGTCAAAACCGGATTTTAGAGGGGTATTTTGGTCTTTTACTTACCCAATCAGATTTGATTCATTTTTAGTTATATTTTAGGGGTCTAATCTGATTAGGTTCAGTTTTATAATCCTAGTCTACGCCTAGGGTCTTAGTTGAGAGTTCAAGAAGAGAAAGGAAGAAGAGAGAAGAGGACAAAAGAGAAAGTATTGAAGCGTTCGTCGAATTTCTTGAGAGTTGTTGTGGATTGTCACCATAGGTTTGATCCCTAAGAGATATGTAAGCTTCCATAGTATTGTGTTTGTTCACCCACATGCCAATCATGTTATTTTCAACGCAATCTCATTCTTAAATTTGAAGGGATTAGAATTCTTGATGAGTTATTGATAGGTGTTCTTGAAGTTCTTTCTAAATCTTGTTGTGTTCGGGTTTTGATGATTTATTGAAATTAAATTTAATAATTTGAGTGTTGTTTTGAGTATATTAGAGTGTACTTATGTTAAGTAATCGAATCCAAGTGAATGGGGAAGAAACCGTTTGATTTTAGGCGAGTTAGTGTGAGAAAACGCGCAAGGAAAATTCGTCAGATTTTCTGGGTTGGGGCCTGCCACGATGCACCAGCCAGAGCGCCCCAAATCCTACTCTAAATTTTAGGGTCCGGCGTTCCACGCCACCCATAGACCCAGGGTCTCCTGCCACATCCAGTTTGTCATAGGTTGCCCCGTTTGAGTTAGTTTAAAGTGCACCTTCACTCATTTTCGATTCTAACTACTCTAAGCTACTTCTAAACAACTAAAATCATTCCTAACATGATCATAACCTTGAATTCATAATTCAAATTCAAGGTAGAGTTGAGAGTTAAGTTTTGAGAATTCTTTCGAATATTCTAAGAAAGTCCCATTAAGTCTTTTTGTGTAGTCTTCTACAACTTCTAGCAACTTGTTTCAAGACTCGAGTAAGTGAGAATGACAGTGAGGAGAACGTATTCATGAGTCTACTTTGTCATCACGAGATCCTTCATATCATGAACCATAATTCTTGAATTCATAATTTACATTCAAGAGAGAGTTAAAAGTAGAGTTCAAGAAAGCCATTGAGTTCAATTGTGAATCTTTTGAGATCAACCATCGATTTGAACTAAGTCTTGAGGTAGTAAGTAAGAGAATGAGAAGTGTCATATACATGATTTCCACGTAGTTTGTAGACCTTCGAGTCAAGTCATTCATGCCCATAAATTTCGCATGAACTCCATAAGTTGAGTATCTATGAGAGGAGTAATATCTCTATGTCCTAAGTCTTAAGTATTGAGTTTCTAACCCATTTGAGCTTATAATCCTAATCATGGGACTATTACCTATTACCCATGAAGTTCATGAGTTGAGTTGTTCATGCCCATAATTCTGCTTGATAATTCTAAATCGAACAATCTTGAGATGAGAAGTATCTTTGAGTCCTTGAGTTGAGTAGTTCATGCTCATAAATTCCGCATGAACCCTCTGAGTTGAGTATTCTTGAGGTGAGTAGTATTATTGAAGTTCTTGAGTTCCAAGTATTGATTTCTATCTTTGGTTATTGAAAACCTTGCATTGAGTTGTTCACGTCCATAATTCGGCATGAACCATATTCTAAGAAGTCTTTTACAAACGTTTTAACTTTGTTTTAAGACTTAAGTTTTCAGTTAAGCAAAAAGTAAAGAGTAAAGAGTAAAGAGTTAAGTTCATTTGTTTAAAAGAGTATATTGGGACTATGAATTCCCAAAGAGTAAATGTTTTCACAGTTAAACAAGAAAGGAAACTGAGATTTCAAAAGAGCCTTTGAGCTAGTTTTTCAGTAAAGAGGAAACTATGATATTCAAGAGAGCTTTTAAGCTATGTTTTCAGTAATTATCTCAAACCAAAGAAAAAATTGTTTTAAACCATATGAGTTAACTATATTTTTTGGAGTAGTATTGAGCACCGATATGGGGATCCGAGTTCATATTAACTCAAGTCTCCATAAGCCATGTAGCCATCATGGGTATTAATGGGTCATAATTTTTAGATGATCACATAAGTTAAGCTAGTGGATCCACTAAGTTAAGCGTTCTATATGATGGCAAAGTATAGAATAGTTCTAGCAGCGTGGGAAAGACGATGTATCACCACTTAGGCTCATAGTGGTGGTTGTCGGTTAGAGAAACTCCCACAACAGTATTTGCATGATTTCTCAAGGGGTTCTGCTTAGTATGAATGGGGGTATGGGACTTCATTCATGCATTGCACAAGTAGACCTTGAGAGGGAGCATGGTATGTCTTTTATGATATTACGATTATGAGTTAACATCATGTTTTAAACAGTTTTCCTTTTCTTTATATTGCACTTGTTTTAAATTGCTTTATATTGAAATGAGTTCAATTATGTTGAGTTGAGTTGAGCCAGGTAAGTTCTTCAGTTTCTTTCAAGCTTAAGTTTATGCTTTAGAATTCCCCTTGCATGCTCGTACATTCCACGTAATGAGCCATTTGGCCTGCATCTTCTCATGATGCAGACACAGGTATTCAGGATCATCAATAGGAGCTACGTTGATACATCCGAGAGTTTGAGTTAGCTATGGTGATCCTACTTGTTTCTGGAGGATTTCATTTACCTTTCAGTTATATAAGTTGTTAGGATGTTGTGGGTGTTGTCCCAACTTCCATCTTTATCAGTTAGAGGCTTCATATATAGTCAGTATAGTTTAGAAGTCTGTCTTATTTATTTATTTTATTAAATGTTTTCAAGAATTAAGTTGCCTATTTTATGGCGAGTTGAATATATTATTTTTATTCTAAGTTGTTCATTTGAGTTAAAGTTTTGAAGAGTTAAGTTTACTGAATTTTGCATTCTTAAGTTAGTCTTCCGCATGTACTCAGCCAGGATGAGGGTTCACTTGGGGACCATCAATGGTCTTCGAGTGCTGGCCACCTCCAGGGTGTAGGCTTGGGTCGTGAAATCGGTGTTAAGCCTACTCCCAATAGAATGTATAAAATACAACAAAACTATAATAAACTGAATAGCTCGATATTCTGAAATGCTGACTAAAAATGCGACATTAATATACTGATAATGAACCATTCTTAACTGGAGCATGTATATTTGTGTAAACTGACCTAGCAAGTGTAATTAATGAACTAAATGAATCTACACCCCTAGGGTTCTATATTTCATGCAAGAAACTAAGCAACAACGTTATAAAATCATGATAATCTGAATTGGAGTATTCCAACTGCTAAATCACAATAATTATCTGAAGTTCTAGAAACCCTAAGTCTAAGCAATATTTAGGGAGTCAAGATTCTGACTAAAATCTAGAGACCTAATGGATGAAAGGAATCTACTAGTGTAATCCCACATATCTAGTGACAAAATTCATAGAGAAATCTTTCGATTTAGGGGTTAAACGACGTAGTTTAGGTGTCCAACGCATAGGGGAAAAGACCAAAATGACCCCACTTAAAATTTAACGAGGGCTGACCACGGGCAAAATGAAGGGCCGTCATAGGTCCTTGGCCAGTAGCTACTGGTTCTTGGCACTTCCCTCTACGACTCCCTTCACGGACCGTGTGAAGGATCACGGACCGTGAAGGTCGACGTGGTCCTTAAGTTGAGCTAGGGGCTTACTGGTCTGGCTTTACGGAAACCACCACAGCCCATCATCAAGACCACGGCCTGTGAGGGGCTCCGTGATCTGATGTCAGGGCCTGAGGGGTTCTGTCTCCATACCACGAGCGCCAGTACAACTTGTGTGGTGGTCCACGTCTCGTGAAGGGTCCCGTGGTTCACCATTTTTGGGCTGGGTGTGAACCCACGGGTAGGTCAACGAACCGTGGTCCCTTCCACGGTCCGTGAACTCTGCCGCGGTTCACTGATTCTGATGATTTCTGCTGAAAATTCTCAGGCAATTTTTGAGGTGTTACAGTGTTTCTGCTCCGAAAAAGTTGAGTTTTATGAGTAAAAATGGTGGTGATGAATATGATGCGGTTTCACTAGTTACTAGTTATATATAGTAATAAAACCGCATCATTTTCATCCTCATCTATTTTAGTCAAAGAACTTAGCATCTTCGGAGTAACGACATTGTTCTTATCACTTTCGCCAGTGGTCCTCTTGACAAGAATAATAATTCTAACTTTTTTTCCATGGACAATCGATGAAACAACATAGACTCACTCCCCATATTTGATTTTACTCGTACAGCTCAATGTCATCGGAGCGGGAACACAAATAAGTGAAACCGCATTATAAATGAGATTCAAATTTGTACAAAAATATGTTGTGAAAAACTCTATAACACAAGAATTTATGGACGGTTGAACATCATGGGGTTGTATTTGTAACTTGTGTAAAGTAGTCTTCTACCTCACTCATTTGTGAATCATCACTTATGTAGTAAGAGTTTTTTTAAATGAAATTTCCCTTTTTCTAATTTGTTTTAGTGTTAACCTTTTATTTTTCTGTTTATGTTCTATGTAAAAAACTTAAGAGGATACACTTATATATTCACTTCTACTAATTATTATACAGTTGTACCACCGTCTCTTCTCATTATAAATATAGAGATTAAAATAATAGAAGATCTCTTCTATTTGGATTTTTTTTTAAAACATACCGTATGCCTTTGGATAAAGTATTTTTGACGATTCACTGTACACACTCAAAACCATATATATCACCCTTATTGAGGTAGTTCACCACCATACCATATGCCTTTGGATAAAGATTTCTTTTTTTATTGCTTCTCTTTTTTTCTATCGTGTTGATGCTTATTTCCTGTTACTTGCCTAAATTTAGTTGTTCCCTAAAATTAATTATTAATATTTTTCTTCTTTTAACTTGTAGAAACTTTGCAAGAGGAATCATTATATGGATTCAATAGAACCAAACTCCTCATACTGGAGATATGAAGAGTTTTGTGGGAAGAAGAGCTTAAATGGTTGTTTAATATGATGTGTTTAGATAAGTATGTTCTTAATTAATTATACTAACGTTTTACCATTTGAAAATTTCATAAGGCAAAGGGAAAAAATGTTGATTGAGGCAAAATGTGGACTGAGACTCATAAGAGAAAACATGGATGTTATGTAACTGAGGCAGCTAGGGAAATTGAGGTAAGTATTCTTTCTATACATGGTTACTTGAGTATGTCGATGAAATGATTTTTTCTATTGTATTAGCAATTTGGTATGTTTGTGGATATTCTCACCAAGAGAAGTTTTGTTGGTATACCGAAAACTAATAATAGATCGATTGTCTTGCAGTTTGATAGCTCTGTCAACCACTGTAAATTTTTATTTTTTTGCTTCTTTCAAGAGAAGATTAATTGAAAAAGACTGCATTGCCCTTTAGAGAGTCCCATTTTATTGTATTCACTAATTGAATAAAACATAAACGGAACATTTCAAAATTAAAAAATAGGCGTATTATGTAGAACCCATTTAAATCTAATAATTAAAACCCAAGATTAAAAAGTAAATCAGCTCACTAACACCAATTCAAACATCTAAGATATTTTGAAGATCAAACATTATAAAATAAATAAAAGATAAAAATATATATATATATATTCAAACAAACTGATTGAGAAAATTGTGATAGTGGCGGATTTGGATAGGGGATGAGAGGATGAGAAGAATGATGTAGATTTTGGGGTGAATGGAGGTCGCCAAAAAAACTCCCTGTAAAATTATTCGATGAAATTTTGATATGAAACTTATATCAAAAGATATTCATTGAAGAACTCTACAAATTTATGTTAGGGGTATAGAATGGAGATGACCGAAACACCATAAATTTAAAAACAAAGTGATGGTTAGTATTCAATTTTTCTTAAATCTATGAAGTTTTGCTAGGAATACGAATAAATGGTTTATGGATTTGTGTAGAGGAGGGTCAAAGGAAGAAATGGTGAAAATTTAAAGTGATTTGTCTGCGACAGTGGTGGTGGCCGACAACGATGACCGACGGTGGTGGAGGCAGCAAGTGCCAGTAGTGGTTGGAAATAAAGGGGAGAGAGGAAAAATAAAAAATAAAAAATTGGACCAAAATCGGATTTTTGAGGTTTTTTGTATTATGATAGGGTCAAATAAGAGTCATTGGAGGAAAAAAAATATGAATGGTGGAGATTAAAATTTGAGTCATAGTTATTGGACTAGATTTAAAATTGATTGGGCTATAAGAATTGGATTCAAATTAGCCCAATTCAATAAAAATTGAGCCTTTTGGGCCAATTCTTTTTTTTACATTGAAAGAAAATAAAAACATTAACAAACAAAAAAAATACAAATACAATTAAATACGTCAAAAATTAAGTGTTCACAAAAGTCAGGCCTGAAAATTATACTTTGATGGAGCAGTCAATACAAAAGACACATGGATTGGGACAATTTTCATATCGCCCACAGGGAATCATTACCCTACAACATCTCGACATTTGTTTCTTCTATACAAATAACACAATAGAGTACGAAGCATGAATAATGGGTCTAAATATGAAAATAAATTTGGAAATACAAGAATTGACTGTGTTGGGAGATTCTGATATGTTTATTCGGCAATCTCAAGGCGAATGGAAAGATAGAGACCTCGAGCTTCTTCCATACAAATAATGTGTGGAAGACCTCAACAAAAGGTTTAAGTTCATCGACTTTAGATATATCCCCAAGTTTCATATGAATTGACTGATACCTTGGCTACTTTGGCCCCAATGCTTCCATATCCTGGCAACACTTGCATCACTCCTTTGGAAATTCAAGTTCGTGACCAACACTACTATTCTAACACAATTTAAGTAGAACCCGATAGTGAGCAATGGAGCCTAGATATCAAGCACTTTCTTGCAGACAGAAAAATACCCAGAACATGTTAATGGAATCTAGAAAACTATTAGGCGCCGGGCTAGTTGTTTCTTTTTTAGCAAAAAATTTAATATAAACGAACCCCAAATTTAAATTTGTTGAGATGTGTAGATGTTGAAGAAGACAAGAAAATCATGAATGAAGTACATGCTGAGATATGTGGATCACACATGTATGGATATGCCCTTGATATAACAGTTACTTCTAGTAGGGTATTACTAGCTTACGATGGAATGGGATTGTTTTCGCTTTGTGAACAAATATCATCAGTGTCAAGGTAATTTAATTCATTCACATCCTTGAGAGTTACACCCTATGCCCACTCCTTGTCCCTTTGCTACATGGGGAGTGGATGTCGTCAGACAAATTGAGACAAAATCTTTGGAAGGACTTAAATTCATTTTGATCGCAACTGTTTAATTTACCAAATGTGTGGAGGGAGTCACTTTTAAAGTAGTCACTAAGAAGGTGGTCGTGGATTTTTTCCATTCTAACTTCATTTGTCATTTTGGTATCCCAAGAACTATCATCACATACAACATTACAAATCTGAATACCAATTCAAAATTGTGCATCACAATTCTACTCCATACCGAATAAAAGCCAATGGATTTGTGGAAGATGTCAACAAAAACATCAAAAAGATCCACATAAAGATAATTTAAGGCACTAGAAAATAGCATGAAAATTTACCTTTCACACTTTTGGGATATCGTACGACAACACACTTTGATTGGTGCAACCCCATACCTACTAGTGTATGAAACCAGGGCGGTAAAACCAATAGAAGTTGAAATTGAATCTCTCCGAATTATTATGGATGTTAATATTGAGGATATTGAATGGGTAAAAACTCAATTGGATCAACTGACATTAATAGATGAAAACACCTTGGCGGACGTTTGTTTTGGCAAACTTTATCAACAAAGTATGGCTCATGTATACAACAAAAGGGTGAACCCAAGACATTTTGAAGTAGTCAAACTTGTCTTAAAATGCATTCTTCTGTACCATAAAGAAGCCAAGGGAATGTTTGCTCCAAATTGGCAAGGTACAAATCTTATTAAGGAAGTGTTGTCCAAAAGAACATTGGACCTTACTGATGTGGAGGGAAAAATCACATGCATAATTGTTAATGCAAACGCAGTCAAAAGATACTACATCTAACGCGTTTTAAGGTACAGTGACAAATGATGGTTGTCATTTTATTGTTGGGAAGATGAAGGCCCCTAGTTCCAAAGATATTAAAAAAATCAATCAACCAAAAAAAAATATCTTCTCTTTGAAAGTTCTAACTATATTTGTCTTGATTCTGAAAGGATACATAGGAAACCCTTTTGGGTTCAGTCGTACCATAAAAAAAATTAATATTTTATTAATCATAAGAGCTGGGGTAGTTTTCAATAGTTCCAAAATTGTAGTTCAGATTATGGTTTTGTTCGGCAATTGACTTTCTGATTAACTCTTTAAGGATACTAGATTGAATATATTTTTTGTAGACAATTGATCATCTAGAAAAAAAAATGAGACTTATAAGTGAAAACCCTTGCTGGCACCATAAGAAAAAAAGAGGAAAAAAAAAAGTCTTATCGGTGAAAACCTTCACAGACACCATAAGATAACAAGAGAGCAGATCTTATTGGTGAAAAATATCAGGAGCACCTAAAAATAATGAGAGAGAGCAACATGAAAATGGTTAATTGGCGAGAACCTGGAAAGAGCATCGTTTGTCAACCCCTCTACATAAAGTGCTGCTAGGATACACAAATCAATTTCAGATTCATAATGGTCTAGACTTTGAAAACTAGACAACTCAAACAGATCGAGAGGCAAATACAAAGTGCATGTCATGGTTCATTCAAAGTCGACATATGCCTCTAGATAAGTTCTCTTTGTCATTTTCCTCAAAAGGAATACCCTTTATTAAGAATAGGACTGTATTAATTCAATCTTTTAATATTCTCAAATCTAACATTTGTAGTCCCTTTCGATATAATCTTGTTCCAAAGAAAAGAAAAAAGGTTGCGAAGCTCACGACGGTTTCCCCAAAAGGAAAACTTGAGTGTCTGAGTCGATATGGTATTGATCAAGGATTAAAAATACATGTGATCTTTTCCCAAAAGAAAATTGTGTGAAGGAATACGATAAAGCCTCTTAAGTCATGAGAAAACATTTAAAAGGGAAATGTGTTCTTCAGGAAATCAATTGCACCATGGCATTTAGTAGTTCCAAGAACATTGGGGTCTCTGATTAACAAAGAGGATGCTTTAGAAATGTGGTTTAGCCAAGGATTTGAGTTAGAATATGACAAATTGGTCGAAAGTATTTTCAAGTCATCAGAACATCAAGGCACAAACTGATATACCGTGAGTTTACGGTATTTCTAATACAGTTCACTTACAAGTTGTGTGTGTCTAGGGCCTTTTTGTATTGGTTTTTATGAATTTTTTATCATATTTTGCAGGAAAGATGTTCAGGCGCAGAATTAGAGAGACACCTGAAAGAAGTGCAGAAAAGGGCATCTACGGAGGTGATCGATGGACTGTAGGTCCATTGACGCTCCGTAGATGATGGTCATAGATCAGCAGCCAAAGCATCAAAGGCAAATCTGACAAGTGTGGAACCACGACGCTCATTGACGATCCGTAGATTGATCTACGGACCGTACTATTGATCCGTAGATTGATACTGCGAGGGTTCCAGTACTTGATTTTTGAAGATTCCAAGTATGGAGCTACGGAGGGGGATTGACGGACCGTAGATCGATATACGGTCCGTACCTGTACATCCGTCGTTTGCTTCAGAGAAGCTGGATTTTTGGTAGATGAAATATTTTCCAAGGCTGGGCTGACGGAAGGGACTCACGGACCGTAGATCCATTGACGGTCCGTGAGTCAGTCTCGTGAATTGAAGACGCGTCCCTGAATGAAACTTTCCTTATTTTGTTTCCTTTTTAATTTAGGACTTGTTTTCTGTAAATAGGGCATGTAAACCTCGTTTTTAGGGGTTAAACATTATTATTCTACTCTAGTTCTTGACTTCAGAGATTACCTTGCTACTTTAGCAATTATTAATTTCCTAAGTTAGTTTTGAAGATTTTTGGTGTTGAAATTCGAGTTGAAATTCTGGATTTATTATTCTTCTTTCGAAAGTTCATCATTCTTTCATCTAAAACCATGAATTGTGTTCATATGATTATGGGTAACTAAACTCCACAACTAGGGTTGTGGGAACCATGAGCTATTAATAAAGTATGAATAGTAAATAAGCAATTATTGAATAGTGTTTTGCATGCATTGATTATTCTTTCGTTTAGAAGTCTTTTTAACCAGTGCACGCGTTAGAACTTGCCTTGTTGCTACTTGCCTGACCAAGGAGGCAATCAACAAGAAAAGAATTATCAACATAGATTTAGTGTGATACTATCTAATAGGCTAGTGTCGATTGGTGCGAAGTAATAACTAAGTCAAACATCGATTATGATGTCTAATATGAGGTAAAGGTTAGTAAATTATACACACGTAGCCGGACCAAGGTGCGGGGTGAAATTCTCTAGACATCGGACCAAGGATTTAGAGATACCTAACTTATCACTTTGCATGTGGTACACTAGGAAATGATTGCTATTACGAGGATTACTGCGTTATGAGCTTGTGGGGAGCACGTATACCCTAGTTAATTCTCTCATCTTGATAACAGCCAAAATTGACTTCTGATTTCTGATTACTTATTGAATTCATACAATTGGTTACACAAACCCCCCCCCCCTTTAATTAATTGTTATTTTTTTGGAAGTACTTTGACTAATTGAATATAATTGTGGGTTAAAGTAAAGCCTAAACCATTTTCCTCGTGGGATCGACCCCAACCTACAAGTTCGGTTCTTTACTTGATAACGATCGCTTATGCTTCTTTAGGGAGGTGTAATTTGAGC